>VHZZ01001608.1:63929-76107 GCA_009801015.1 Silene noctiflora | reverse complement strand
TTTGTGCAAGGTGAGGATGGGCTATGTTATCATTGTTGGGTAAATTGTGTAGATTTAGAATCTTAGATTATGTTTATCTCGTAGATTGAAGTTATTGGGTGGATGCTGCACAAATTTATTTATCGTCTTTCGCTTGTAAATTGGAGAGTGGTACCTTGGTATGTGGATTATTTGATGGGTTAGCTGTTAGGATCAGCTGAGGGCGCTGTGGTGATCTTTGGTTTAGGCTTATAAGTGTTGGTTGAGTTTTTGTATAAGCTTGTTTCTCTGCAATGTAGATTACCCCTATGTTTTATCTCTTTGTTTGGGATCAGAAGGGGGGGGGGGAGGGGGGTTAAGAAGGAAGTTTTCCTTACAAATTGTTCGGGGTTGAGAAGGAAGTTCTCCTTACAAATTGTTCCTATTTTGAGGGACTTTAAATGTGACTTGGAGAAGGGGGGAATTGAATCCCTTGATTTCCCTCTCCGTCAAACCAAATTGCTAACCAAACAAAGACATTTATATCCTCATTTTTCCTCCCCTCCCTTTTCATCCAACTCTCCATCCGAACAAACTGTAACAGATGGATTGGTGGCTTTATTTTGACTGTCATGCTTTGCAATATGGTTGGTAACTCCGATTTCATCTTGTGAGGCTTAGAATACACACTAATGCTTGATTTGCTAGGCCAGCTAAGGCGACAAGAATCTATGTCAGAAAACGTTAAGAATTAGGGATTCGCCTGTGTTGCTGTATATAAGCTTGAATGGGAATATCACTTCGTAAGGATCTATTTTGGCTGTTCAACAAAGTGATAGACTTCTCTGTGGAATCAGTGATCTCATATGCTTGTCATAGACATAGCCTTTACCTCTTCGATGACTGATCTTCAATTTCCTTAGTCAAAGGAGTAGGGTGTGGGAGTTTTAGATCGTACGGGTGAATTTATTAAAAAAAAAAATGAGGTGGTTAAGGGAGAGTTACCAACACATCCAAGTTTGCATCTTTTCTCATTTTATGCTGCATTCAGCCTGGTGAGTGTCGTAGGTGTCAGAAACGGCAACGTTGTAAATAGTTTTTATTTTTTTGGCCGAAAATAATGTACTTTATTATAACTGGCAAAGCAACATTTCTTGTGACTTATAATCTGGTTCGGAAACTAGAAATGTAGGAGTGAACGGCCATGTAAAGAAGGGGAAGTTACTTCCAATTTTCAAGTCTTACAAATGAAGAGATAAAGAGATCTGATGGCTGATATCAATTATACATGAAAATAAGATATTATGCTTATGTGTTTAGGCTACTGAAACTAAGACCGGAAAAGAGCTTTGAGATAGACTCAAACTGCACAACTTCACTGAAAGTTACTCCCTCAATCCCATTTCTATTGTCCTCATTTGATGAGAGGCCATATTAAGATTGTGATAAAATATCGTTATTAGTTATTACCCATTGCCTTCAAGAATTTACATGTAGAGATGCCACAGTACTACTACAATTATGTTAACTGGGGATCATATAAGTTCACTTTGTTTCTACTTGGTATAGAAAGAGGCCATTTATATTGGTGTAGACCATATAGGAAGTGGGGAGCATATAAATGAGATGAAAGGAGTGTTATGTTTTCTACTTTGCTTTATAGCTGCAAAATTTGTTATTATCGTTTTGCTGGTGTTGATTGGCTAGGCCATAGCAATATATTATCTTTTTACGGGATTTGAGATATATTTCGAAGACTATTTTGGTGAGTGCTGGGTGTCTACTGATGCTCAATGCTTAGGGGATTGGTTTGTGCTGACTGTGATGTATGATGTTAAATTGCAAAACGTTTCAACCTTGTAAGAAAAGATTAGGAAAGACATTTTGTCAAATGGAAATTATCAGGACAAAGGCGCACCATCCTGGTCTTGTGGTATAAGGCTATAATCAGTTAATCACTAGCAATCTCGTCAATTATTCTAAAGATTTGACTTCACCTTTGTATTTTGCATCTATGCGCTCAAGGACCCTTTCAAGTTATCTTGCTTATGCTCATGTACTCATAGTCCTTCCATCCCATTTATATAGTCCGCTCTTTTATTTCATTTCAATATAATTTGCACCTTTCTAAATCTATTCAAATAAAAAGAACCATATTTTATTGAGTCAAAGGGTGATAATGATATTTCATCTTTATATCTACATATACTCCGTAACTTTTAGTCAAATGAATGAGATGGAGAGCATGTGCTTAAAGCATGTTCCTAAATTTTCCCAGTGAGTTTCACAATTAGTGCTTCAATGTAGTGTTAAATCTTAACTGCAAAGTAGGAAAAAGACCATGATTTATATAAACGCATGAACACGATGTTCTCAAGGTTAGTATGGATCACAATTAGTGCCTCAAACGTAGGGCTGTTGATGATACATTGATTACTAATTGCCGTTCTGGTTTTTGTTAATATTCTTCATTGTTTGGATAAGATTTCTTAATCACTGTTTTTTATGTCATAATCAGTTAGTGTGCAACTATGAGTCTCTTGAAAGATGATCTCATGTTAATATAATTTGAGACCAACACATTAAGCTAAGAATGCTACCGATATGCTCAGTAACCCACCAACTCAAATAATAAGCTATGCATTTACTTCTGGTATGTGATCAACTCAAGAAATTGTTATCACGAGACCGTCTTTCAACTTTGTCTTTTTAAAAGATTTTTCTGTCAACTGATGATAATTGTTTACTGCAGTTTCAAAGAAGGAACCGAGTTTACAAGGAAGAGCAACGTCAGATACGAGAAGCTGCCAGGAAGGCCAAGGGCGAAGATCCTGATGAAGGCCATCATTGATAATATCAACTGTTATTGTGGTCTCTTCAACTTCCTGAAATAAGAAATCTGTAACGTTTTCCAGTATTCGAAGTTAACTCGTATTTTCAATTGAGTCATGTCACTTGTGTGATAATTTGCAGATTGACAAGGTTTTTGTTTACGTTCATATTGCATATGGCATTATTGTACTGCCTATCTTTGATAAGATGAATGTTTTTGCACACTTCTGCCGCAATTTCTCTACTGGAAAGTGCTTGCAAATAACCATAGATGTACTTGGACCTCATTTTGCTCACATCTAGTCGCATCACCCTTTTGCATATGGATAGGCTTGTATCGATGGTTGGACATTTGGCTGCATGTTTGTTAAAATTACAAGTTTACAATGAAGCAACAAGCAATAGCTAGTTGTTTTCTAGTGTCGAATTTTGAACCAGCAAATGTGAAGGGGTTATTTCGAAGAGCTGTGGTACTGATAAAGTTGAATTTGCTTGAGGAAACATTGTCTTTCGTAACGCGAGTTATCGAACAGTCATTCTAGGAGGGCATGAGTTTGGTCAGTTAGGGGCAGGTTGTATAGACATATTTGCATTCAGATTGAGCCTATTAAGAGAGTTCTCGTATATTGCAAGTGTATTATTGCCAATTGAATCATTTACGATAAGGGATAAGTTTGTGTTATCGAAAATTGGTTCAATTTAAATTTCGAGTCATATTTACCTCCCCTGTTCGAGAATGGGTTGGATCACTCCAAGAAACCGTTACATACTCAAGTCGGGGTCATGCCAAGAAATCATCCTTGGCTGTGAACGAAATGGATGGTAATGATGGAACAGTCAGCCCTTCTTTAAAATCCACCGTTGCCGCAAAGAATTTTAATGTGATGCGGAATTTCTCCCAAATGGGAAGATCTTTTATCGGGATATCCGCGATATCTGGAAAAATTATCGAGGTTACCATTGACGCATCATTCCACATTATAAATTTTGAAAATAATTCTCTTAAAAATTTGAATGAACCTATCTAATTTTTGAAGTCATACGTTCTCTTTGCCTGAAGAGTTAAAGACTCCGAAAATTTAAGTAATTATTGTAAAACGGTCGTCAAAATAAATTAGGGAGTATATGACAAACTCATATTCAAAGTACCAAATGCTTTGGCAATTCGAAGGATTAGAACAAAGGCAATTTTTTTCTTTTACGATATCTACGTGACTAAACTACAATTTATGTAGGGAAAAAAATATACAGGCAGTTAAAAACTTGAAAGAGAGTTGTATCCAAATTTGTGCTACAAAGCAATGCTTAAGGTGCTTATCCTTGGCCAATTTTTTTCAAAGTCACTCTTTGAATTCTATTCATGGTGTCTAATGCAATTCTATATGGTTCATATCGAGTTTCATACGAAGTATTACAACAAAACTAATTTTATTTCTTCCCCCAATATGTTTAAAAAGCTGAATTTTACACGGATTTAATCTCATTTTATAACATTTTAGAGTTTGATAAATTGTTACTGTTATAGTTTTCAAGCGAAGAGAATCATTTGATTCAGGTATTGACAATTTGAACAAATATCTAATATTTGCAGGACTATTAAATATCAACAGAAATAACAGAATTTTTTTTGTTACGCCTTTGACACTTACATCCCACATCGTTCAGTTTAAAATATTGACTTGTGTTTATATATCTGATTCTTCATATCTGTCCCTTTGGGGACATTTGATAAAATTGGAACGATACAGAGAAGATTAGCATTGCCCCTGCGCAAGGATGACACGCATAAATCGAGAAATGGTCCAAATTTTTTTGACAATTTGACCCTTTTGCCCTTCTTACTGAGGAACTGTGATGCCCGGAAATCTTCTACTATTTTATCCACTAGATTATCCAAATATTACCTGACGACTTTATCCTTGATTTTGATAAGGGATTTATCCGAATTGTCGGAAATCTGTTAATTCTTTATTAGAAGGAAATCATTGCATCGAGAAATGGTCCAAATTTTTTTGACAATTTGACCCTTTTGCCCTTCTTACTGAGGAACTGTGATGGCCGGAAATCTTCTACTATTTTATCCACTAGATTATCCAAATATTATCTGACGACTTTATCCTTGATTTTGATAAGGGATTTATCCGAATTGTCGGAAATCTGTTAATTCTTTATTAGAAGGAAATCATTGCATATAAGTTTATCGCTGACCTAGCTAAACATGAACAATCAAATTCCATGGATCATTATTCGAGAAATAGTCCAAATTCTTTTTAACGATTTTGCCATTGTTTTTGCCTAGGGAATTGGCCGGTTTATCTCTTGAAGTGTAGAAGGGGAGGGGAAGTGGAAGTGACATGACATTATAGTATTATACCTTAAAGTGTAGAAAGGGTAAATTCCAAGAAAAAAGCCGAGAATAACCAAACTGTGGTATTATAATTGTTTTTCAAAAACTCGTCTTACATTTTAGAGACAATCACTTGACAAACATAAATTCCCGGGTAAGATGATTTTGCACAAAAATATAATTGTAAAACGAATATGAAACTAAATTAGGGAGTACTTATATGAGAAAACCATATTCAAAGTGCCAAATGCTGTTGCAATTTGAAGGATTGGAACGGGGGGGGGGGAAGTCATCCACAGTAGACCCATAATACCAAGAACACCTAGATTATCGACTACATCTACGTGACTAAGCTACAATTTGTATAAGGAGTTTTGAGAGTTGTATCTTAGACGGAGTGCCCTCTTAATTCTCAAATTTCTGTTACGAAGCAATGCTTTAACTGCTTATCGTTGGCAGATTTCTTTCAAAGTCGCTCTTCTAGTTCTATTAATGTTGTCTAATGCAATTCTTACATGATTCATAATACTCCCTTCATCCTAGTCATTTTTTTACCTTTGATTTGACACAAATATCCAGAAAAAAGGAAGGACTAATTATTGGATGACAAGTGGACCAAATGAGCGTGGAGAATTAAATTCTCCATCAAAATAGAAAGGTAAATAATTGATTGAAATACCCTAAAATAAAATAGGTAAACAATGGTGGGAGGGAGTAGTTTTAAGTGAAGAGATCTGATTCTTGTGTTGACAATTTCGGCAAATATCTAATATTTGCAAGGCTGTCAAATATCTGCCAGAAAAGAGAAATTTTCAGTTTCCCCTTTGACACTCACATCCCACATCGGTCAGTTTATAAGATATAGCTGTGTTTATATATCTGATACTTCAACAGTGGTTGTCCCTTCGGGGACATCTGATAAAATTGGAACGATACAGAGAAGATTAGCATGGCCCCTGCGCAAGGATGACACGCATAAATCGAGAAATGGTCCAAATTTTTTTGACGACTTTACCCCTGTTTTTTGGTCAGAGATTTACCCTTTTGCCCTTCTTGCTTAGAGAAATTTTTCCAATCCCAGAAATCTGCAAAGAAGCTTTATTAGAATGAACGCATTGCTAACCTAGCTGAACTCGCAAGATTCCCTGGATCATTTTTTCTGGACGACTTTATCCTTGTTTTCGATAAGGGATGTGACCATTTTGCGGGAAATCTGCTCTTTTCAACGGTTTTGCCCTTGTTTTTGCAAATGAATAAGCATGTTGCGTTGAGTGAGTAGTTCAATTCTTTTGATGTTTTACACATTGTTTCAAGCCATCAGATTTCGACAATATGACCAGTATATATTATTACTACTGTATTATTCAATTTATCATTCATGCATTAACCATAGCTTCTATCTGTCCGAAACCATTTTTTCATGCAGTATTAAGGCAACACTGTCATCGTATCAATTACCAATGGACAAGTTACTCGGGATTTTCTAGAAATTTTAGATTTGGCATGGAGGGATAACGTCAAGTACGATAAAGAAGCATTGATCTATCAACATTAGTGAATAGTGAAAACATCAAGACATGTACTTTGCATTAACCTCAATTGAAACAGGATCAAAGTCTACATTATGACTAAGAACAGCAAAAAGGATGGAGACTGTGCCAAAGTGAAAAAGGAATACAGAAAACATGTCGAAAGAGTAAAGGATACAAGAGTACAAACATATGAAATATGACTAGTGTTCCCTATCGTCTAATGTATCTTGTCCACCCCGAAAGCCGCCTTTTTTTGGCTCATCAGTTAGTTTTTGATTTAGGGGCCTTCTTCTTAGCTTGTCTCCTAGGCATCGAGTTCGTCATACCGATGAAAAACAGCAACGCCCCAAACAATGCCAAACTCTGTATGACGATAACATCATATAGCAGTTAGACATAATGTAATCCGGTAAGAACTCATCTGTTATACAGGGAATATACAAGGTTCGGAGATTTATCATTATAGTTCATAGGTTACCTGAGTGAACTTGACAAAGAGCTGAGCGAATTCCTTGCGGTCAGCATCATAATTGTAGAAGTCGAACAAGATTGGAGTCGCTAGAGCCTGATGCAAAAGCTGCATGGAGATGTAACACGACTGGTAAGACAAATTATTCTGAGAGTGTAGCTGTAACTAGACTTGGCAATAGTGTTCTACAGGTCATTTTCATCGTATGGACTCGAAGTCAGGACTACTTCATGTTGTACTTTTCATATCTGGGTCGGGTCAATTCCAGTCCAATCTTCTAGGTTAGGCAAGCTTTACCAAGTCTAGCTAGTACCAACGTAACTCTGACTTGGCTTAAAATATCAAAATCGATCGATTCAGTGTCAGAGTATCGTACTCGGTTGTTTTTAATGATGTTTTAGGGATAAAATGAAATATCGTGTCAGAATATTGGAGTGACAGACTTACAACACAGAACAAAAGTGAAATGTTGAGTAGTGTAGGAGGGGAAAGAGCAAGACAGCAAGGAAAATAAAGAAAAATAAGATCCGTAACATACCAGGAGATACGCTCCCATAGTGCTTCCAAAAGCGAAAAGAAGACTGCCAACACCCTTCAATGCTACTGAGGCCGCGATCAAATATTTCATCTGCAACAAAACCAACAACTTGGTCAACAGTAGGTAATGAATTCACAATTTTAATCGACATTTCAGACAGAAGAACAAAAGATGACAACAATAAAGAGTGAACTCTTCTCTCACCTCAACTGGAGGCAGTTTAAACCCTGTGTGTGTTGTTACATGTTTCGAGAAGACATTAAACTTTGGACGCAGAGCCCTAGCTGCTGGACCACCATCAACGCCAAAGTCACTGAACCTGTACATGAAACAACTTTCACAAATCAGAAACAGCATTTTTCAATGCAGTGAATTGCACTGAAAATGTAAGTTACAAAGACCACAGCAATTTAACGAATACATTCAAATCATGACCAGTGTGACATAATATAATCAAATATTCCCAACTCACTCAGAAAGGAAATCTAACGTTTTCAGATAACAATTCTAAAAGCTTTTGATCTGACCATCCGAGTTCAATAACAAAACTGAGCAAATGGTGCAAGTACACCAACACGGGCAACACCTCGACTCCATCCCTAATTTCCCAATAACAAAACTGAGCAAATGATGCAAGTACACCAACATGGGCAACACCTCGACTCCATCCCTAATTTCTCTACTAGGCTGCTACCATATCCCCCCAGAGGTCGAACTACATAGGTGCATACGATGGCAAATGCTACTTCAAATCCCAATTTATAGAGAGAAGCAAGGGAAAATAAAGTGACGATTTGGGGCATCGAGAGTGATATACATGTGCTGGCCAGAGTAGTATGCCTTCGTAATGTAGTACACCTTACTAATGTACTATACTTGGCCAGTAAACCAATCTCCAACTATAGATATCTTGTGTAATTCAATCCATATTCCCGAGCTCATGGCCCATAGAAAGGTAAAGCATAACACACATTTAGTAAAAGAACTGATTTTTTAAGGTGAAGTGACCTGTCAAACAAACAATCCCGCACATAATCCAAAATCTGAATTGACCCGATCTGACCAGATTTAGAATGGTCCCAAATTGATCTTTATTCCTAAACGACTCCATAGTAACAATCTCAAATCTGGAACAACCCGACCCATGTATAACCAAATTACCAAACCAACACGGAGCTGAGATAAACCAACCAAAATGACTTGTTTGCCAAGTCTAATGAAAGACAAAGTTCCGATCTTTTCTAGCTCAAACCCAATCAGACACGCCGCCAATGAATCTAGTAAAATGGAACATAAAGCACAGAAAATGAAAATGAAATAGCAAATCCACTAAAGACCTAATCTACCCACACGGTCGCTTAACAAACAGAACCCACGAGAATTATACAAATTCTAGTATATGACCGTCTTACACAAGTTTGTGAAACGGATTTATTAAGTGACTAAGTTTTCACTTAAATTGGTCATGTCACCTGCATATATAGATCCATTTTATACGATGCTCGTGTAAAACCGCCTTACATAAGAATACCGCCTAGATCTTATATCAACTAATCATTCAAACTCAAATCAATTAAACTCGACTAATCAAATGCAACACGACAGATGCGAGATCTCCAATCATTCAAAATCAATCAAACCCAATAATCACACGTAAAACAACAAATTCAAATCACAATTCTACGGAATTTATAACATGTCAAACACAAACAAAGATCCGAGCTTTTCAAGAACATGAAATCAAATCATTCACTGGTAAAACACTAGATTCGCCAATTAAAATACCAGCATCTACAATAATTATCGTATAAGACCGTCTTACAATGTACTCCCACCATCCCAATCATTTGTTTACTTTTTATTCAAAAGTAAACAAATGAATGGGACAAGGGAGTAATAATTGAGTGATTAACCAATAAAAAGACCGTCTCACACGGTAAGACGATTTGATATAAAACAAACAGATCTAGTGTAATTAATGAAGAACATACTCTTGATAGGCAGAGAGAATGAAGACAGAGACGAAGAAAACTCTTCCGACAAATGACACGAACGCCATTGTTGTTTTTTAAAGGAAAATTACTTTCTCTCTCTTCGAGGTTTTGGTGTTTTGGTCTAGAGAGAGAAAGTAATGAAGCAAAATTGAAATGCCCGTTTTTAGTGTTCGAATGCTGTGTGTGTATAACAAGCATTATATAATGCACAATTTCTCGGTTGTAAACGCCAAACGGACAGTATCCGTTTAAAGTTGAAAACTCGTAAAATATAAGTGAATAGTGCAAGTGGGTGGGAAATAGATACCCTACTTGCCCTCTTACTTGCATTTTATGAAAAGGTCATTATCTGTTTTCAGCTTTATACAGATAGTGACCGTCTACAATGAGACGGTCTATATATTTATTCGGGGAAATTTGGATTTTTTTTAGTAAATTAAGAATAATGCAGATATGATGATTTGAGAGATAATCTCATAATAAAGTTATCGTAAAATTATTTACAATGTAAACTAAAATTAGTAATAAATATGTACATATTATATGAAAATATGTACACTACTAAACTAAAGAGAAAATTTGCATCATGTTTAACAATAAAGAGCTGAAAATAATAGTGAGATACCGTATCTCTCAAGTGTTTATGTTTCATAATTTGGGTTTCAAAATTAGTCATTGTATATTCGAGTAAATAATTTTGTTCAAGGCTTTTGTTTAGCGAAGTAAATGAGGTATTTTATTTGGCTAAAGAGATTTATTTATTCAACTAAAATTTTAAATACCACACATTAGTTTATTGCTCATATATGATCGAGTTTGCTTTGTTAATAAAATATGATTTTGTTTTCCTAATAAAAAAATTATAATTTAATAATTTGTGTTCCAAATTAAATTTACCAATACCTTAGTAATTTAGTGTAATATTATGTGTGAATTCGAGTATAAAAAGTTGGATCTGATCTATAATTTGTACACTACGGAGTATGAATCTATTGTATATGCATTTATTTTTGTCCATGCATTTATGTAAAACATTAACCGTTTCAGGTTAACTCGTTCAATAATAATTCACTTGAAACAACAATGGATTATTGGAAGGTTATGCAACAACTGAAGGAATACTGAAAATAAATAAAATCTCTTACTAATAATTTAAGTATAGACGATTTTTCAAGAATATTATTACTAAGGTCATGTTCTTTTTGGCTGATAAGAGCTGAATTGAATGGAACTGAACTGAATTAATTGAAGCTGAACTAAACTGAATGATATTAAAGTAGAAGTTAATTTATCAAGAGATAAACTGAACTGAACTGGTAAACAAAATAAACTTAAACTAAATTAAAATAAATTGATATTAAGTCCTTAGGTCGCTTTATACTTTAGGAGTTAGATCTCATGCAACTATGCAAGTGATGCGAGTACTAAAGAAGGAGAAACCATACGCGCGCGTGTAGGAGAGGTGAATAACGTGATTGTAAAATGCTGAGGTGGCTCCCGTAGCTTATGTAACACGTTTGATTGACCAATCAGATTGTTGCTTTTTTATATGAAACAGATGACGTGGCCGTATGTATGAGCTAGCGTATGGGACGACAAGCTTGAGATTCTTTGTAATTTCTTAGATTTGTTGTGGTAACTTCTTGAAAATATTCAACTTGCTCGAGTTCGACGTGATGAGTGGCTTGAGTGCATCTTCCTTGAAACGATTCGAATATAAGACGAGAAGATATCAAGGTTTTTGATAGAAAATGACTATTTAGCAATAAAATTTACTAAAGTTATTATCATTTATAATGTAAATTTGACGATATCATTTTATCAACAAATATTTACATTTTATCTTAAAATGATCACATTATGTCGACTTATTAACACGAAAAAAATTCGTCTGGAACAAGAATTTATCAGGTCCTATTGTATAAATGTATACGAACTATCAATTACCACTAACTCAATTTAATACAATTATTATTATAATTATTAAAGCGAGTCGAACATTTAATATATACAAACACATCTTTATTGATAGGAATTAATAAGTGTAAGAAATAAAAATACACTTTTTATATCATAGTAAAATGTTATTTATCAGGGCCGTCTGGGAGATTTTGGTGGCCCTGTACGAAATCTCAAAATGGGGCCTCAACTAATAAGACTTGTAATACATACTCATTTTTTTGAAAGGATATATACTCCCTCCGATCCACTATATTCTTCCCTATTTCCATTTTCGGATTATTTTGGTTTCTTCCCTATTTCATTTTCTGGAGGATTTTGTGTGGCTCAAATTCATTTGCATGTGGGGTAGTGTGTTTTGTGTGGTCCAAATTCATTTTCTTATTCTTTGTGCAAAAAGGAAAAGGGAAGAATATACTGGATAGAAGGGAGTATAAATTTTCACAAATTGTTATGTAGGAGCATTTTATGCATAAGACAAGCCCAATAACACAAAGCCCAAGTAAATTATGAATATAGTTGTACAAAAATATTTTATTTTGAGAACCC
>VHZZ01001608.1:34838-45844 GCA_009801015.1 Silene noctiflora | reverse complement strand
TGTTGTTGTTGTTGGTAAAAGGCTAAAAACGGATCTAATAAGGTTTTCATATTATTTCCTTTGAAGAGTTCTTCTTAAAGTTGATACAGATACTGTCGTTGTTAGAGTCTAAGTGAGTTTTTGTAATTCAATTGATCAAATACTTATGTTCTTCTGATAGTGGATTGCACCGAGGATTTCTCATCTTGAACTTCTTTGCAGCTTCTAATTTTTTGCTGTTGATTGAATTCTGAAATTGATTTTGTAATTGCTTTGGAGTTCTCTTTCTCAAGTAATTTGCCTCTACAATGGTTGCGTGTTTTTGTGCAGATGGCTCGTCTCGATGGACCTAACGTTCAGATTACCAAGAAGGAACCTGCATTAAGTTGGACTGATGTGTTTGAGAAGAAACCTGTATCTTCTTCTACGTTAGGTATCTTTGATAGCTTCTTTCAAATGCAGTTATATATATTTTGTAATCTTCTTTCTGTTTCCCCTGCACTTTCTGATGAATATTCCTGCAGTTGTCATGTGATGACTGATGACTGAGAGTTTTCAGAATCACACTTGTTTCCTAGTATTATATTCCCTAGATATTACAGTTGGTTTGATGAGCTTATTTTACTTGCTAATTGGTGTTATCACACTTTTTCTTTTGTAAAAAATAAATGCAGAAGCTTCAATGAAACTTGATGAAACTCGACCATCCTCTGATATGACCAAAGATGCAGACACAAAGGGCGCCGCTTCTGTTAGTGAATGTAAACATAGGGAGTCCATTTTTGGTGAAGAATCACTAAGAATTTCACCAAGTGAACCATATTGCTTAAGGAGGCCTATCCGCAGGGGTCATTTTAATGTTTCTCCAGATTATTCTGCAGAGCAGGTATTCTTTGATTTCAAAGCATTGTGATCGAGGCAAATGATCCTTTAGGATTTTTTATTGATTCTGAATGCTTATCTTATCACTATATGACACTAGCAAACTCGACATGTCATTTCCCTGTTATGTTCTGTTACAAACTGCATCTGTTCTTCAATATGACAAAATAAGTTCCTATGGCAGGTTATAACTTATAAGGCAAAGTTGGCATGTGACTGTCTTTGTAATCGTATGGACTTTTCCTATTTATCATTGAATTTTTAGGAAGTTATGTTGAATGTACCCTTTCCAAGCTGAAGCCATTTCTGTCATCCCATTTTATTTGAAGATGAACAGTATGGGAGGGAGAAAATACCCCCCGACATCCTACGCTAGGACCGTAGGAGTAGGAGTAATTGCTGTAGCCTATCAAAGATAATCATTTGTCTTCTTCATAAGAAGACATGTGCACATGCTGATACTCTAGTAGAGTTTTGTAACATCTAAAAACTTTTCTCTTTTACTTTGCCAAATTTTCTACTGATACATTCTTCTCTTTTTCCTTAGGTGCTTGAAGACCTACATGCTATATGGGAGTGGATTTTGACTGAGAAACTGCGCATCTCTAGAAGTGAAAGAATAATGTACTCTGCTATGCTTATTGTGCCAGAAACATTTGATACTCGAGGTATTAAAATATACTTCTTTTCCTTGGGTTAAAGTAGCTATTATGTCTTTATAGCATGTTTTCAATCCTGTTTCATTTGCTCTTGTTTTCCTGACTATCCGTACTGAGTTCTGAGTAGAGATGGTCTTAATAAGAACATTGCATTCTGTGGCAATATGGTACCAATGAGGCTGTAATTTCTGTTACCGTTCCTTCTGATTTTTGTTTGTTATATATTTGAAGACAATGATGTCTTTAGCATCTCTATTTAGGCTGTTGGTGATAACTTTACATGTCCTACAAGGCTACAATACAGAAGTTGAGGCTTAGAAATTATTTATGATACTCAAATACACCTTGGCAACGAAATATTGAATTCCTTTAATGCTGTTATTGCAGAAATAAAGGAGTTAATGTCCCTTGTATTGAGAGACCTGTGTTTTGGTGTGGCAGTTGTCCATCAGGTGAGACAAGTCTTTCATGTTGCTTTTTATACTGCAATCCAGTCTATATGTTTTGTAGACTGGACCATGAATAGATTGTGTGTTGTTTAATGTTTGCATTTGTAAATTGTGACTATTCCGTTCCATTTGCTACAATACACTTTTCAAATTCATTTGCAATTATTTTGAAAAACTGAAATGAACTCAAGTCTCAATGTAACGGAGTACTGCATAGCATATCAAAGTAACCATTTGTTCTTCACTGTGTTTTTGTTCTTCGCCTGCCTTTTCTTTGTAGGACATGTCAACTGTAATTTCTATGTACTTTTCTATTGTCAAAAAGGATTTTCCACTGTCTCATCTGTGTGGTCATGTTTGATTCTTGGACACTATTAGCAAATTCTGGCATATCTTTGTATTTATTAGTGGATCTGTCGCTTAATCCCTGCACCAACATCAATATAGAAACTAGTTGGTCCTTGTTCCTCTTTTTGCTGTATGTTCTTATGCGGTTATTCCCAACTACTATCCAGTTAATCGTTACTTACATAGGACACATTTTAAGCAAGTCCTGTATCTGATATCAGTTTTTGGTTTTATATCATCATGATAAACAATTGTGTCATTGGCTACTAGCAAATATTCCTGACTACTGATCAGTTAATCATTTACTTATGTCTTGGGCACGTTGGTTGCAGGAAGCTCTTGCAACAGTTTTTGGGAATGGTTTGTCCACCGCATGTGTCGTAAATATTGGCGCCCAAGTCACATCAGTCATTTGTGTTGAGGTATGAGACTTGCATGAATGTTTTTATTCCCTATTTGCATCCGTCAGAGGTAGGAGAAAACAAATAATAAGACAGTTTGTAGTGGTTCATCTGCTTTTATTGGCGCCCAGTTCGCATCAGTCGTCTTATCTACCCCATCTTAGAACCCGATTTTTTCCATGGTGGGACATATGTATCTTTCTCTGTACATGTTCTGTTTTTGGTTTTCTCACTAAGGTGCATAATCAACATACTAATACAAAGTAATTAATAGCTTGAGAAGGGATATGGATACTAAAACCCAGATGAACATAAATAGGTCGCTAGCCATTAGTTACCAACCAACAAGTCAGAAATCCTTTCTCTAATCATCTATGGCTCAGGGTATCCACTACTGGCAGTTATGTAATATGGACTATATGGTATCACACGAGAGTGTTCCATTTGATGTATGACAATAAGAGCGATGTACCAATGTTATGATACGACACCTAATAAGCCACTAAGCTTCAGAACGACATTATAGGTTCTATAGAGGAAAAGGAAAGACAAAAGAAAGTGACAAGCAGAGGTATCACCCAAACATTTGATGTATGATAATAAGAATAATATACCAATGTCTCTTCTGAACCTCAGGAAGTATTTAAAAAGAGTAACATTCCATCAAATGCTTCCCAAGTAATCCAACACTTCCATTACCTTGCCTTAAAAATATTTTATCAGCTTTTATTTATCCTCATTAATTGCTCTTGTAAACGCTGTTATCTAGAACCCATTTTGTTAAGTTGCTTTGCTGGCTTTCTTAATGCGACAATAAATTCGCTAGTGATGAGAAGAAGCAACAATACAATATCTTTATAACTGACTCTTCTTGGTCCTCAACTTTAGGATGGAGTTACGTTACCTGCCACAGGAATTACACTGTCATTTGGCGGAGAGGTATGATTTGGTCCCTGCTAAATTTGCTTCTCTTAATGATTTTAGTCTCATAAGAATTTAAAGTTGTTGACAACAACCATATCACCCACCCCCAGTACACCAAAAGCTCCTGCAAATGGCGAGGTAGGAGGTTGGATACTTGGATGTACATAGTGTTACCCTTGTGTTTAACAACACGAAGAGGCTGTTTCTGAGAGACACAGAATGAAAGTCGCAGTGGGAATTGCATTCACTTCAAAATAAAAGAGGCGCAACTAGTTTAATGAGCCATTATGCTCTATTCTATCATAATTCAGAATTTAAGTTTTTCTTCTATTCCTTGAATATTTCTTATTCAGGACATATCAAGATGCCTACTGTGGACACAAAGGCATCACCAGACATGGCCTCCAATTCGAACAGATGCGTTAGCGAAACCTATTGATCTGCTGATGCTTAATCGGCTAAAGGAATCTAATTGTCAGATTAAGGTAATTCTTGTCACTTACTAGCGAACTATTTTGAATTAATATCCATTTAAAAACAGAAAGTTGCGAAACCTATTGATCTGCTGATGCTTAATCGGCTAAAGGAATCTAATTGTCAGATTAAGGTAATTCTTGTCACTTACTAGCGAACTATTTTGAATTAATATCCATTTAAAAACAGAAAGTTATGTTGGCTTTTACGTTCCTTAAGATGGATATTTTTTACTGGTGAATTACTGCACGGCATTTGACTAAAATGTTTTTACTCCTAAATTCACATCATAATTTGACTTCCATACGCAGGATGGTGAGACTGATGCCGTAGTTGTAGTTCATTCATACGAGGATAGCATTCCTGCTGGAGCTCATAAGACAAAGCTAACAGCTCTTAATGTAGGTGTTTCTGGTATATCTTATCAGCTTATATTTATCTTGCCCATGTCTCTCTCCTCTTTGTTCTTCTTCAAAGTGTTCTTTGTTACATCCTTTTGCCTTTTCCTTTCTCTTGTTGCTCTTACTAGACACCCTTGAAATACCCAATATGGGATATCAACAGTCACATGGCATGTCGGACATGCGACACAATGGGTAAGTGAAATGTCAAAGTAACATAGTGTAGAACACAATGTAACGCCTTTTTGATTTATAAGGAAATGAGCTCTAACCTATGTCAGAATCTGTAGTACAGACAATTATCTACAATGAACTTGCTGTCAATTATTTCCTGCATGTAATGTCTTCCAGTTGTATTTGTTCTGTTCTTGAATGATTTTTAGGAGTTGCAGGCTTGCAGTTGGTTTAGCTATTAGCACTGTCGATTTCGGTCCTATTGATGTGTCAGCAATCAGCATCTGATCTTTTTTGGTTTGCTGATTATATAAATCATTGTACATAGATATATAATCATCTCACAAATGATAGTGATATATTTTCTTTTCCGGTTATTTACTATCTGTTGAAGTGTACTTTTGCAAATTATTTCTTTAGTGGTCGAAGGGTAATGAAAAATTTCACGACATTTCTTTTCATCATTAATTTCCCAACACCATCTCGGCCTCTGATTTCCAGCACTAAAATGCAATGTGGGCACAGTGGAAAATTAATACTTTCTTGAATCAGGTTCCTCCTATGGGTTTGTTTTACCCCAGACTTTTGGTTTCAGAAGTTTATCCTCCGCCACCCCGCAAATGGTGTGTCTCTACCTTGGCATTACATTTCCCTGAGCTTGTTAAATTAGGCATTGTCAACCTGTCTCTTGAAGTTTCTCTAGTTTACTCATTGGGGCAAATTTACCTTTTACTCTACAGGTTTAATGATTATGAGGATATGCTGGAAGATAGCTTTCAAATGGAATTTCCAAGGAGAGCTGATGTGACAGACATGTACCCTGGCTTCAATCCTGGAATTCCTATGTGGGATAATTATCCAGCTTTCACTAATACGCCCAAAAAGGAAGAAAAAATTGGCCTTGCTGAAGCCATCACAAAAAGCATTATGTTAACTGGTGAGTTGAAGTGTCTAAATGTTGCGTTCATACTGTTAATTGTACATCACAAAAAGCATTGTATTAAGTTCCTGGTTTCTATTGTCTTCGGCAGGGCGTATAGAATTCCAGAGAAAATTGTTTGCTAGCATACAACTGGTGAGTTTGCGACCTGTGATGTATAAATAAAAATGTATAATGTACTCCATCCAAAATATATTTCTCCATTTATCGTTGGTGGTCAATCGATGTCAACTTACACTATTACTTTCTTTAAATATAATGTACTAAGTAATATCTTTCAATCATAATTTATAAAATATTTATAAAATATTATTTTTAAATTATGATTTTTGAAAGTGGTAGCTATTGGTTACTGAAAATCGGTCAAAGTTGACATCCGTTAACCATCAAAATCAAATGGGTACAATGTTATTGGGATGGAGGGAGAATTACATAGATGAATGCTTGGTAAAGCTAATTATTATTTTCTTTTAGGGCGGTGGAGTTGCTTTGACAAATGGTCTTGTTGCCGCAGTGGAAGATAGGTTTGTTTCTGTTCAACTGAAACTATGTTCCTCAAACTTAACTTCTGGTTAGGCTACAAAATATTTCAACGGGATCTTACAACTTAACAATCACTCATCCTGCTGAACACTGTCTTGTTCTTTCTTCACAATTATATTACTTTAATTTATCAGTAAACTCTTCAAGTATTACGGTTGTTGCAGGGTCTTGCATGCGATTCCTTCGAATGAAGCAATAGATATGGTTGAGGTTAGTGCAGAAAGCTTCTCTAATCTTTGTTGATAGCTATGGCTAATAATCTGAATTACTGAATTTTACTTGGCTTCTTTAGGCGGTTGAAGCTTTTGTACCTGTGGTTTAGCGCTCTTCTTAAACTGCATGAATTTAAGATCTGATCACATTATTCGTTTGCAGGTTCTACCATCAAGAAATAACCCACTCTATGTTTCATGGAAAGGTGGCGTGGTAAGTACATGATGACATTTATAATACAATCGATAATGTTTAGTGTCAAACTGTCAATTTTAGCAGCGAGTCTGGTGAGACGGTTGTATGCATACAACCAAGCGACTAAGCGACTAACCAACTATTAAATGTGAAATACGACTTTAAGTTGCTTGGCTATATGCATACACATTATCATGCGAGTTCCTCACAATTTGATGGGTTTGGCTGTGTCCTGTGATCTACAGATTCTCGGAATTCTCGATTTCAACCGGGAGGCTTGGATACACAGGGAAGACTGGATCCGTGGGGGATTGTATATCGGTACTAACCGCAAGTATAAAGATTCCTATTATATCCAAGCTCAGCCATTGTGCTATATCAATTCCTGATTGTCGAAACCAATTATTCTGAATTTCTGACACTAATATATCTCGATCGAGCATATCTGCTAGTGGTGGAAGGGGAGAATCACTGCTACAAGCCTCGTTCAATATCTTCATCAAATGTACGGAGGTTATTCAGGCCGCGTTGAGTTAGTTTTGTTCAATGTATGCCTTTCTCTTGCATATATATGCTCGCTCTCTCACCATAAGTTTAATGTCACTACGAATCCTCGAGACAAGAATGTATTTATGCAAAATCATTTTATGGGGTTATCCTACTTTAATACAAGTCTTTTGCAACTGCCTATTATTTCATGCTCGAAAAACATCAATGTACATTGCATCAACAGAAACTAGCCAAATATCACTCATTCCTAATGAACTGAAAAACGTCATGAATTCGTATAAATCCTTATTCCAATTACACAACAGAGTGAACAAACACCTCTCGATCATCACATTACATTATACTTCTTTTGTTCCGATCAATAGTTAACAATTTTTACTATCGAATCGACCTAGAACGAGAACATCAAAGCCTAGGGACAACCAAAGACCTCCTATCCAATCCAAGTTCCTTGCACAACACAGGATACAACCCTTTCCTAATCTCACCATACACTTCCCCATTCCACTTTCTCTTAACCAACTCCTCACCAAATCCCACCGCTTTCGCTACCACCTCCTTCTCATCCTTCCCAACCACATCCACCACCCCAAACTCCACCGCCTCGACCGCCTTTAACTTCCTCCCACGCAACAAAATATCCCTCCTCGCTACCGCGGACGCCACCTTCTCCTTAAACAACACGTTAAAATACTCGGGAAAAGTCATCCCAATATCCACCTCACTCATGTACAACACTCCCTTATCACCCCTCATGACCACATAATCATGCGCCAACGCAAGAACAAACCCCGCCGCCGCCGCGTGCCCCGTCACGGCGGCAATTGTCGGCATCGGGAGAGCCATTAGCTCCGCCACCACCGGCTTGAACGACTCCACCATGCCGTGGAGCCGGCCCATAAACCCGTCGCCGGCGCCGGCGGACTGGGCCCATTTGAGGTCGAATCCGTTGGAGAAGAAACGGCCGGTGGCGGTGGTGATGAGGGCGGAGGGGACGGCGGGGGATGAGAGGGATTGGGATTTGATATTGGCGAGGGCGGTGCGGATGTCGGAGATTAGCGTTGGGTTAAGACGGTGTTCGTCGTCGCCGGTTAGGGTTAGGATGAATAAATTGCCGCGTTTCTCTACGGTGCACATTTTGACGGAGGTGCGAAATTTGTGTGATTAGTTTGTATGTTTGGTGTGTGATGTGTTTTTGACTTTTTTAAAGATTGATGATCTTCTTATGGTGGGAGGTGCTTTTGAAGGTAAAGGTGTCTTGTTTGGTGAGATTTGTCCTAATTGTTGGTACTTTTAGGCTAGAAAATATATGAGAATGGATAAGAGTAGAGATATTAAATTCGATCGAGTTTGGGGTTGGTCATAAGTTGACCAAGTAAACGGGTTAATTGGGTCGGATTTTTCAAATCTATAGACTTCGACCTTCTGGCCAGGTCATTTTGGTTTTGGGTTAACTATTATCAAATTATTTGTGAATAATAATCAGTTTTGCAACAATAAACATTCGGCTCAGGTTATACTACGTCGGGTCAAATCGTGTTCGGTTCAAGTTTGAGTCTTGAGTTCAAGTGTCGGGTCATCAAATCGGGCCAATTTCGACCGATCTAGTCATAAACCATTGATTCATATGGGGTTAGGTAGGTTACGAGTTTTGAATACACGTCTGATTATATGTGTTAGAAATTGACTTAAAATCAGAATACTTATAAAAAATGTTCACAAACTTTTTTTTAAGGTGGTGTTCGTCATCGCGTATTTCAATTGTGGACATCTTAATAAAGGAAGGTGATTTGTGTGATTGGTTTGACATTTTGAGGATTGATCTAAAGAACTTGTGGTGTGAGCCTGTGAGGGCCGAGGGGATTGTAATAATGGTAAAGGTTTGTTGTTTGGTGAGAGTTGAGAGTAGTGTTGGTAATTGTAGGCTGGAAAATTGAGAAAATCCCACATCGAAGAGAAAAGGTAGTTACAAGAAACCACTATCTATAAATTGTATCCGGCTACGGCTAGTACAAATTAAAAGGGTCGGTTGGCTAAATATGCCATGCTCGCCCATTACAATGGCGAGTGCTGTATGGCTATCAAGACATATGGCCGACATAATTTGTGGAAATTTCATAGGGTTGGCTCGCTTGGCCGACCCTCCATTTCAATCCAACTTCTTTAAATTTTTTTAGTGAGATTTGTTCATGGGCTTATTTTACTAATTTTGTTTTGATTTGAATTTTATTTAAGGGCTAATTGGGTATTTAATCTCATGGTTAGTTTAAATACAGAGATTTAGTGCCTCTTTCACGATTTTAATTTGAAACTTAAAGGCACGATTTTGAATAACCTTTTGTTGTTCATTTTCGGGCCATGTAATCTGTTGTCAGGACGAATCTAGGGGGAGGGGCCTAGGGGGCAAATGCCCACCTAGCCTATAACATCCCTATAGTTATATATATATATATAAGTACTTTGTAGGAATTTTAGGTCAAATGAGACCGAGTACATGACCATGCTTGATTTTCCAGCCTTTAGGCATTGAAGCAGTTTCATTTGTGGTTTTTTCTCATTGTTTATTTTTATTTATGTAAGTTTTATATTTATTTCTGGTATCCTATAAAAATATTTGCGATATTTAATCATTATGTATAAAGAATGCAATCTTGTAGATAAGCGCATTGTGCTCGTTAAAAAAGGTTGTCTCTTAAAACAATTTTTTTTGTGTCTGCCATTGTAGGTCAATTTGTGTCGTGATTATAAAACGTTTTGTTACAAAATAATCATGTTTATTTATCATGGGTTGGATAACTTTAGAATGGATTTTAAGCTTCCAAACACTTTCCATTTGTATGTTTAAGTCTGAATCGGATTTGAGTTTGATCGGTTCAAATTGAGTTAGTTTTGACAAGTGTATAAGCCCACTAATAACTGGATTTAGCCCATTGAATCGTAACCCTCATCCCACCTCCATATGGGCTGTCCCCCATATCCAATTTGTCCTTAACTGGCCTCTTAATATACAAAGAGTTTTTTTGGTGATGGTCTCTTCAATAAAACCTTTCACAGTTCCTTCCCACTTGCTCTCCCACTTGTCCATTTATCTCATGTCTCTTCAAAGTGACGGATGAATTTTCTTTGTCACAAATGAGAATTTGTGCTTAATATAACTATCGTCTCTTTGATCTTATTAGTCACAGGAGTTATCTGTGTAGTAGCCCAAAATAATAAACGGAAAGTGAATAAATTAAAGTAAAATGTGAATCTTATTGCAAAACCACCTCAGAAGAAACAAAATCTACATAGTATAAAAGCCAAGTCATTTGGAGAGTTTCTATTGGCTCTTGATTTTTAGGAAAAAAAAAAAGAAAAAAAAATTAGTAGGTGGTCCTCAGTGAAAACATGGGTTTAGTGTTGATTTAATTTCTTAAACCGTGACTCATTTATTTGGTTTAATATTGATATTGATTCATGCGTGAGTGCGGTATCCTCGTGGATCGTTATAGTTGATTATAAGGTTTGTTGCTTTGGTTGCCCATGTCGTTACCAATGTTTATTGGAGCTAGCAAAGACGATAACTATTCTATAGAAGGGCATTTCTGGGCGTATGCATATTATTTGATTGTTGTTTTATAGTGCGCAAGTTCGATGGTTATTTTGCTTTTATTTTAGCATATACAAAACAATATTACGAGTGACTCAAGGGATTCACAAATGGCGTGGTAAGGAGTTTAGATACTTGGATGTATGTAGTGTGTATATTACGTTATGTAGTCTTCACCATTGTTAACGATAACAGATTGAGAATTTTATATAAACATCGTTGGTGAATGGTATCGGAAATACGTGCCACTGATATGATATCGGAGTAACATTGGAATAGAGATTTTGAGAATATGAGACATAGTAGAAAGTAGATTGAAGTACTT
>VHZZ01001604.1:80332-103173 GCA_009801015.1 Silene noctiflora | reverse complement strand
GACCTATTATTAATATTATTCATTATATTTATTATTATTATTATTATTATTATTATTATTATTATTTATAATATTTATATTTATATTATTATTATTATTATATTATACTTATTGTTTTTATTTTTTAGTTATTATTATTAATATATTTCATTATTATTATTATTATTATTAGTTGTTGTTGTTGTTGTTGTTACAATATTTTTATTATTATTTCAGTTCAGTTCAGTTTAGATAAGTTCAGTTCAGTTCAGATAAGTTCAGTTCAGATCCATTAAGTTTAGTTCAGCTTCATTAAATTCAGTTCAGTTCAGCTCAGACGATTTCATTTCAAAAGAACAAGGCCTTATTTTGTTATAATTATGATATATTGTTAAAATGACTATTTTATAAAGTTTTTTACTAATTCTTGTTAAAAATCTAAAATTATAAAGATAAATTCAAAAAACTTGTAAATTATAGTAAACAAACTTTAAAAAAATAAAATAAAAAAATTATCAAATAAAATTATGGGGTAACGGGTTAATGTGTAAGTGAGCGGTTGGGTATGGTTTCGAAACTTGTACCCGATATGAGTGATGGGGAGGGTATAGGTACAAGTAGACCTGCCAACCGGTCGGATCCCGGGTCGATCGAATATGGGTCAGGTAGGGTCAGAATACGGGTCAGAGAAAAGTTTATGACGTCTTTTATTTATCGTTTTTTAGCCGAAAAAACATATTTTAAAAATAAATCATATTTAATACTTTCAATTAAAGTTGAAGAATCTCTCAAACAAAATATTTTAAATATAATAAAATCATGTAAATAAAAATTTAATCAAATAAGTATTTAAATAATACCATTTAATATACGTCATAAATTTTTTTCCACTTTTTTTTTCCTTGTTTGATATCCATGGTATTAATCTAATAACCCCTCTTCCCTCTGGTATGGGTATGAATCCTTCAGTAAGTGGATTATACATCTGATGTACTACCATCAGTTGTATAGTTTATGAGCATTTTAATAAAGTTTTTGAGTTTTGTTTTATAAATTATGAGTTTTACTATAAAGTTTAGGAGTTCATTCACTTAAACATTAAACTCAAAAAGTTACAGTAAAACTCAAAAACATTATATATAAGATTAGTTAAATTTGAGATTTAATGGAAAATAAATAAATTATAACTTATAAACTTTAATAAGCCCAGAAAAAATACACATATGCTCAAAAAAAAATAAAGTTTAAGGTAATAAGCTTAGAAAAAATACACGTATACTCAAAAACAATAAAGTCTGAGGTAATACATCCGATGTTTGTTCCCTTCTCTCTGAATCCTTACTTTTGTTAAACAAACACTAATATGGGTTTGACTTAGAGTTGATTGCGGGTTGAGTCGAGTCGGGTAGGGTTTGAACCAGATCCAAGCTTAGAAATCAGCCAAAACATACGGGTCGAGCCTGATACACGGGTCTATTGTGTAGGCCTAAGCTTAAGCTTGACCTGTATTCACCCGTTCCCCGACCTCAGCCAAAACATACGGGTCGAGCCTGATACACGGGTCTATTGTGTAGGCCTAAGCTTAAACTTGGCCCGTATTCAGCCTTACCCCGACCCTCCCTACTCCGGGCCGGTTCCAGGTCCTCCCACAAGGCCCTGCCGCCCCTTCAACCCTAACCCGCCCCTCAAACCTACCCCGAGCCTGTTTTGTGACCACTCCTGCTAGACCCGACCCCTATCCGAGACCGATTCCGGGTCCACTTACCACTTAGCCAAACCCGACCCACCCTCAATTCAGCCCGCTTGTTTGACCACACCTAGATACCACGCCAATTTTTCGAAATAGAAAACTCCCCCTTTGTACGTTCCTTCCAAACTCCAACTTTCTCCGAACCTAAACCCACTACAACGTGGAAAAAAACTATTACCTCCTCCTCAAGAAATTACCGTTTTACCGCGATTAAAAAACACACTCACAAGACCACAATCTTCTCCTCCTCTACACTTTACCCTCTCCCTTAAGACTTTCCATTAAAACCTCTCCAAACTTCAAACTCCAAAACCTCCCTCTTGCTTCTCTCTCCTAGGGGTTCGAGCTCATCAATGGCGGCAGCATCGCCGACACCGCTAGGACAATCGGTCATTCCAATAGTTAACAAGCTCCAGGACATAACAGCACAACTAGGTACCACGCCAGCATTCGACTTGCCTCAAGTCGCCGTTGTCGGTAGCCAAAGCAGCGGTAAATCCAGCGTCCTTGAAGCTCTCGTTGGACGCGATTTCTTGCCGCGTGGTTCCGATATTTGCACGCGCCGTCCGCTTGTTCTTCAGCTTTTGCAGACTAAGAATGGTAGTTTCTATGAGTGGGGCGAGTTTCTTCATCTTCCTGGAGAACGTTTCTTTGATTTCAATGATATTCGCCGCGAAATTCAGGTGATCTTTCTGACTATCTAATTTTGTTTAGGATTGTCGATGCTTAGTGTTTTGTTGAATGCGCAAGGTATTTCCGAGTCSGAGGGAGTTTATGTTTATACTTATTTGGGGCGAGTTTTTGAAGATGATTTGGTGTAAATTTTCGGTTTTAGNAATGCGCAAGGTATTTCCGAGTCGGAGGGAGTTTATGTTTATACTTATTTGGGGCGAGTTTTTGAAGATGATTTGGTGTAAATTTTCGGTTTTAGCATGTTTTGTTGATTGTATCGATGAATTTGACTTCGTCGTTATTATGTTGAGTTGAGTGAGATCGACATTGTCGATATTCGTGACAATTGACGATGAACGATATTAGTAATTTGAATTCTTTGCACTGAGTTCGTGTGATTAATTTGTAGAAATTGGAATGGAAATAGGGGAGGGATATGCTTGATTTAGATTTTGTTGGAAGAATTGGACTTTTGGTTGCTATAAGCCGTATAATGATAATTTTAATGGAATCGGAAAGCGAGTAAAAAATTAAATGGTACTTGCTGAATGCTTAACAATTGTGAATTACGATTAGGCTGTGCATTCTGGATTGCGCCGGAGTGATCTTATGAGGCTTCATGAAATGGACGACTTGAGATATTTGTGTGCATTTGATATCATATAATGATGAACTTGATACTCCCTTCATCCCACTTCTATTGTCCCTTTTCCTTCAAGTTTTCTCCCAATTTAATTGTCCCCTTTTTAAACATTAATTCGTGGGGTAAAGTTGGTAATTCACCACTTTTCCTTAAATCCTCCCAAAATAAAAGGAGGGAGTATCATCTAATGATGAACTATTAGTTCTTATTATGTAGAATCAGAGTTGCATGTGTGCACTCATAAGGTCTGTCAGGATTCATTCATGTTGAGGGAGATCGAGACTTTAAAGCATTGGCAATCTGATTTCCCTCCATATCCTTCCGTTATGGACTTGTAGTCTAGGTTCTGTTGGGTTTTATGTCTTCTTGGATTGATCAATTTTTTTTTTTTTTTATGTCTGTTTTACTTTTAATGAAGCGAAAACCTCGCTGTCAGATGGCTTTGTAATATGATGGTAGTGAAGGGAAATACCTCACTAAACTTTTTTTTTTCCTTTTAAAATGAATTTCTTCTATATAATGAAACCATAGTCAATTGATGCAATTCTGGACACAATATAGACAGTATTCATCATCTGTCATCCCTATTTCACAAGCAATCTTTTGAGGGTAGGGCCAAGCCTGTCTACATTCGTCTCCCCATCCTAGGCATGAACCTTTGAGGCATTGGTTATTGTTGTTTATGTATTTTCTTATGGGTAGGGGGTTGAAGTAATTTTCGAGGCAATTTATATCATGGGTCATTCAAAGATGCAGGGTCAGTAAGGTTGGCTATTACTTTATTTTGAGCGTGTTTAACCACCTACTGTAGAAGCCTTCACTGTTCTTACATATTGTCGTCTCACTGCTTGTTTTTTAGGCTGGTGCACCATTTAAGTTAGTTATCAGATTTGGTTTAGATGCATTAGTCCTGAGTTTTTCAATGTTTACTACCATTTTTCCATATATCTGGGGCAAGGGATGTGCTTGTTGTCTAACTCTTATTGAGAGATTAAAGTCTAAACTACTCACGATCCCTCTGTATTTTTGGTAATTATGTCTATCATTTATGTTGAATCAATCTGCACTTGCATGATATATTGATATGATCTCTATGGAATAATTGGGGTCTCTAATGTACTGTTTTTATTTCAGGCTGAGACTGACAGAGAAGCTGGAGAAAACAAAGGTGTTATAGATAAACAGATCCGTCTAAAGATTTTCTCGCCTAGTGTTCTTGATATTACTCTAGTAGATCTTCCAGGGCTAACTAAAGTTCCAGTTGGTGATCAGCCTTCTGATATTGAAGCAAGAATAAGAACCATGATAATGTCCTACATTAAAATTCCAAGCTGCTTAATATTAGCTGTTACCCCTGCAAACTCCGATTTAGCAAATTCAGATGCTCTACAGATGGCAGGAAATGCTGATCCTGATGGTAAGTTGTGCTAGAAAATTGCTGCTAAGTGCTTAATGAACCCATCTGAGTTGTCTCAGGTTTTTTTATCTTATCTATCGTTGTATTTCTGTGCAGGATATCGGACCATTGGTGTACTCACAAAGGTGTGTTGGATGTTAGCCAAAATTTTTGTTTATGTGTTAATTATACTTTTGGTTATATGCTGAGGCCTGCTTTTTTTTTTTTTATTGTGTCTCAGCTGGATATTATGGACAGGGGCACAGATGCTCGCAATTTTTTGCTTGGGAAAGTTATACACCTTCGACTTGGTTATGTAGGTGTGGTGAACCGCAGTCAACAGGTAATTTTGTCTCATTCTTGCTAGACTCCAGCTTACATAATCAGAATTCTTAAGTTTTCGATTCAACTAGTTTAATCCTTAATTTTGTGCTCTTTACAAGTATAAATCCAATATTGGATGATAAGGCTACAATTTTCAAGATCTGGCTTCCTTCAATAGTTCATACATATTAGATTTTCTAATTTCTATAACTCTTTCTCTCTGTGCTTTTTATTCTTTGTAGATGATTTGGCTGCTTCAACTTAACCCGCTTCATGAATTTGTTCATACGAACTATACTTGTGTGTAGTAATCTTAGTAATGATTTTTGGTTTTGGCTTTTAGTTTGGATCATAAAGGGTCATGCTAAGGAAAATAGGGTCTGGCTTTAGCTTTGGACTGTATTTATCTTGTGGCCTAAAACAGACCCAAATAGGTTCTAGGTGTGATATCATATGTACCTGGCTGAAACTTCATTTTTTTTCTCTATCCCACGATTGTCTTCACCTATTTTTTACCTAGAAACCATTATATAATTGAACATGAAAATTACAGAGAAGGGGCAAAGTTCACAAAAAGGGGAAAAGATATACTCCGTATTAGTTTTTATAATAGAAAATAATACTATCATAGTGGTCAAAATGTTCAGAAAATAATAGTGAGACAATGGGAGTATATATTTAGGGTGAGGCCGATCGATTGGCAATGATTTCTTGCAGTTTGAATAAAAACTTTGAAAAAGCGCACAGTTCTATATTGTATTCAACATAAAGCTTTTAAACTACTCCCCCTGATCCAAATAAATGGTAACATAAGGAAAAAATGGGTTATTTAAGAAAATGTGGAAAAGTGAGGGGAAAAGTTGGAAGCTTTGTATTGGCTCACAAGAATAATATATTGTGTAATTAAACATTGAGTGAGTGGGCCATTTGATGACAAACATGTAAATAGGTAGTGGGGTATAAGAGTAACTTAGTCATTTTTTAGGACAAAAGGGGTTATTTAAGAAAAGGTGGAAAAGTGAGGGGTAAAGTTGGAAGCTTTGAATTGGGCCACAAGAATAATATATATTGTGATTGAACATTGAGTGAGTGGGTCATTTGACGACAAACATGTAAATAGGTAGTGGGGTATAAGAGTAACTTAGTCATTTTTTTAGGTCAAATAAGGTATGTTACTATTGATGTGGATCGTCCGTTTTAGGCAAGTGTTACCATTTGTCTCGATCGGAGGGAGTATATGATAAAGACAGTCCCGTGGTTACCGAATTCGCCATGTATACATCCTTACCAATTTGCGATTCGCTCTTATATAATGTGTGTTATATGTATTTTCAGCAAGCAGTGATAGAATTCGCTTTTAACAATTCGCGATTCGTAGGGCACCGAGCGAATTCGGTAACCATTAACCATGGATTAAGTTACCCTCTTATTATTGACTCTTGAATAATGCCTTGAATGTGATATTTGCCGCTTCGAACGACGATCACGGGGTTCCGCTGACTGGCCAACGAGTTAGGTTTTGGGGGCGTGAACGCGTGGGTGGGGGCTCGGGGGCAGTGCCACCGAAATCTAAAAACGGTATGGGCTAGGGTTTTCTGTTTTAGGCCTTTGGTCCAAGAGAGTACTATATAAACTCTCTAAGTCACACCCTAGTGGTTATGCATATCATAACAATCTGAACTATAATGTGACTCCTCAATATTAAGTATCTCGCCCTTCTGCCGGTAGACGTAGCTATCATATCGATACTAAACCACGTAAATCCGTTTGTCTGTTTTTCTTGTTTGTTTTTTACGTTTTATTTATCTTTCTCGCGTCGGTTATAATGTTATATTAAGCATTGCGCATTGCCCCTAATGTGTTTACTGAGTATGTTTTGCAGATGAGAGGTTTCATAGCGATTAAAGCAAAAAGACGAAGAGATAGGTCCCTCGATCAAGGAAGTGATGACCTTAATCCAAGAACCTCGAAATTAATTCAAAACCGTAATGTCGTAAGTTAGGGGGTACAGGAAATGAGTTCCTCGATCGAGGACGTCAATTCCTCGATCGAGGATGTCGGTACTCGATCGAGTCGGCCGGTCCGACCGGTCCTTCCGGGATTTTAACAGTTTTTCCCCAAATTTAATTACAAATCTCATTGTTCTTCAATTTTTCGCCCCTCTTTCTCTATTACATTTCAATCTCCTCACATTCAATCACTAGATTACTCACTTGACTTATATTCTCATCATCCTAATCCCATTCTTACTTGATTTAAATCATTTCATTGTACTTATTTGTTTGATTTACTCCTTATTTTCCGGAATTCGTTCATCTTAAAGAAGTATAAATAGGCGACAACGAGGTGCTAGGAAACAAAGGGAGCAACGAGGAGTTGTAGACTCGAGACCGCCGCGCATTCCAATTGTTGATGAATTCCCCATGGTCGTTTTTCGGGATGTTATAACAGCGTAGTGAGTTTCAAAGGCTCATGGCTAGACCAATGGACGCTACACGGTGTGTTTGTGATACTACTTTGCGACGATCGGGTGTTGATGCTAGTATCTATGGTATTTTTGATCACCTTGGTCTTTCCGGCCTTTACTCTATGTGAATTATCTTATCGACCCCTCACCCTTGAGTTCTTGAGTGGAACTTCTCCCAATTTAGGACAAGATTAGTCTTCGCACAGCGCTGCAAAACCTTAGATAGATTTCTCAAACACAAAGTCAGTACAATAAACTACACATTACACTGAAAATATCCATAAAGACTTCCATAATACTCTATGTAATTAGAAAATATGGTCATCATAACGCTGGAAGGTAGCGGGGCATTACACAAACCAAAAGGCATTTTCCTATAAGCAAATACACCATATGGACATGTAAAGGTAGTCCTTTCCCGATCATCGGGATGAATGGGTATTTGAAAGAGGATGAATGGGTATTTGAAAGAATCCTGAGTAGCCATCTAGGTAACAGAAATAATTGTGACACGTTAATCTCTCTAACATCTGATCAATGTAGGGCAAGGGGAAGTGGTCTTTCTTAGTAGCTACATTCAGCTTCCTATAGTCTATACACATCCTCTATCCTGCAGTCTAGTGGCAATTAATTCATGCAATTAATTCATCTTTTATCGTTAGTTACTATGGTAGTACCTCTCTTCTTAGGCACTACCTTGACAGGACTAACCCACTGAGAATCAAGTAATTTTTGTACCTCTTTTCTCACCACCTCCTGCATAGGAGGGTTTAACCGTCTCTGACCCCGTGCACTAGGCTTATGACCTTCTTCTAGGTGAATGCGGTGCATACAAAAATCAGGACTAATGCCTTGTAAATCGTCAATGCTATATCCAATGACCTTTTTATGGATCCTCAAAACACCCAATAAAGAAGAGAGTGAGAGTTGCAGTCAATTAGGCTAGCATTGACAATTACGGGATTCATCTCATGATCATCAAGAAACACATACTTAAGATGGGAGGTAAGGGGTTTAAGTTCGGGTTTCTGTATGGGTCACCTAAGCTATAAATCTTTTGCTTCTTGCTCTCCTCTCCGGTTAGTAGTTTCTCAATCTCATCAACTTCTTGATTCCATGAATTCGTCTCAGCAGCGAAATCAGTCACTAGGGGAATCTCCAGAGGATCCCTGTTCAAACACAAAGCAAGACATTCATCAAAAGAAATATCAACTATATCAATCCTATGACATGTCTCTTCTAGCATGGGGTGCTCCAAAGCATTATGCAAATTGAAAGTGATTTGCATCAATCCCCCAGAGTCAGTGTGAGTTTCCCATGTTTAACATCTATTACTGCCTCTGCAGTATGAAGGAAGAGTCTACCCAAGATGATAGAAACGTGGGTATCTTCAGCAATAACACAACAAAACAAAACAAAGTCAACTGGAATGAAAAACTTCCCTACTATAACTAGTATATCTTCCAAGACACCCAATGGGTGCTTAATAGATCGGTCAGCCATCTGTAAGGTCATGTTTGTAACATTTAGTTACCCATATTTAACTTTTTGCATATAGAGTAAGGCATGACACTAACACTAGCCTCTAAATCGCAAAGGGCTCTATCAATAGACAATCGACCTATATGACAAGGAATAGAAAAACTCTCTGGATCCTTTAGCTTAGGAGGTGATCGGCTGCCCTGCATTCTTCGGTAAAGGCCACCGTTTCAACTTCATTGAAGGACCGCTTCCTTGTCAAAATAATCAGTAGCATAAAAGATGAACAAACAGCAATTGCAAGCAATAACTTGAATTAAAGATAGCTAAAGTGCAAAAGTTAATTACCGTAATTAAGGAATTAATGAACGCAATACGTAAATCCGAATGGAGAAAGTAGTAGAGCCAGATCTAAGATTTTCTAAGAGTATTTGATTGTAAGATAAAACGTAATCTAATAATAAAACACGAGTTTTCTATTTATATTACAAAACAACCGACTTAAAGAGGTTTTCCGAAAAGTCTTAGATGGATCCTCGATCATGTTAAGCCTACTCGATTGTGGACATCTTCCTCGATCGAGGAACCTGTTCCAGCTACATTGTTTGGTGGTTTCTTCTCTTCTTTCCATCTTTCCTCCTTGATTTCCGTGCTATCTTTCTCGTACTCCGTCTTGCCGACTCCGTGGTGCTCCATTTTACTCATTTGCTCCACAAATGCACTCATTCTGCATTAAAACACCAAATGGCGGAAGTATCGACATTCTAAAGTAAACGGTATATAAACGGCATAGTTAAGCATAAAAACCATTTCAAAAGTGACTAAGGGGAGGCATAAAAGTGTATATAATTATGACTCCTCAGCCCCATTTTCAAACTACGTGAGTCGACTTTTGAAAAATGCGGCAATTCCAAAAAATAAGAGGGGTAACTCTTACCTTCTCTATATCACATTTTCAAAACTTCTACTTTTGTATGTTTTTGATTTATACTTTATACACACATTTCATTCATAACCCCTACTAAAAATCACTTTTAGCTGAAATATATGACATTTTTTTAGCAAATATCAATCATGAATAGTTTTCCTCTTGCACTGGAACCAAAAGTCAATTTTGGGCAAAAATAAAGATCTTTCATAATATATTCATGTGGAAATGACTTTGTTTTTGCTAAAATTGATTTCTGGTATAAGGCTTGTGGGAAATATTCAGAAGATGTGTGAACTTTGAAAACAAAATACAAAAGGTTGAGGTTCAAAATATGTATACAGATAATGAAAATACATAAGTGAAGGCTAAAAACTATTTCAAAGACGGATTAGTTCACTGGGAAGGGTTTCCGTAAAGTTTGTGTTAAAAGTTTGCCTAGGTGTGATAACTTATTATACAAATATTGAGCTTTCTGAATTGCAGAAAGCGTGCTTCAAGTGTGACTGCGTGATACTTCCCGTTAAAAAAATCTTTGCAATGAAGGGCTGATAGAGATTTTAAAATACTAAAATATACTCCCGTAAGTTTTAGGGAAAAAACCGTGGAAGTTAAGAGTGAACTCCTACACATGAAGTGACACGATTCGTTTGCATTGTTATGTGCTGTGCTATTTATACTTCTATGTGAGTTAAGGGATGCATACACTCAGGTATTCATCATTATTATTTAGTTTTCACTGTTGTTTTCCTAGTGCTTGGTCTGGTGTATTCATGTGAGTGGTAGTCACAATCTGTTTGATTTGTTTCTTGGAGTGCATAGCTCAGGAGCACACGCTTCATGTATTTTAGTCAATTTCCCATGCTTGCTTATCAAGCTATATTGAAATGCAAGCTACCTTTTGCATGCAGTGCACTTTGATTAAATAAGATGATTAGGCTTGATTTATGGTAGCATTTTAAATAGAAAGTAGGAACAAAGTTTCTGCGATGATTTTTTCTTATTTTTTGAAATATTGCAATCCTTCTGATGTCTCATGATGCTATCAATATTATAAGTCACTTTGCTGTGATTGCAATAGGATATTATGCTGAATAGGAGCATTAAGGATTCTCTGGTGGCTGAGGAAAAGTTCTTTCGTAGTCGACTGGTAACTGATCTCGAACATTATGCTCTTTTTTTTGTCCGATACTTACCGAGTTTCTTGAATGCTTTGAGTTTAGTGCGTTCCTGATCTCTCTTTGTCACTTGTACCTGGCTTATGCAGGTGTATAATGAAGTTGCAGATCGATGCGGCGTTCCACAGCTGGCAAAGAAGTTGAATCAGGTAAAGAAATTTTGCACATGTGCTCTTATAGTTTTCCCGATCTTGTGGTTTGGATGTTTGGTTCACATTTCTAATGATATTTTCCTTCTTCGGCAGATCTTAGTACAACACATCAAAGCTATTCTTCCCAATCTAAAAGCTCAAATTAGCGCTCAACTTGTTTCAGTTGCTAAGGAGCATGCAAGCTATGGAGAAACTATTGAATCTAAGGTATGGATAACTTGTAGTCCATGCTGTGAGTTATTCTTATACAAATGGCCGTACTTGACATATGCGTTTGTCATTCCGTTGTTTTGATACCGATTGTCAGGGATCTTTTTTGTGCGCAAGATGATTAGTGCTAATTAAAACACTGCATCTTGGCAGACAATGTAACCATTGTCACAACGAACACTAATATTTTCATTTTTTTTTCCTGAGAGTATGTTAGTGACTATGATTTTTATGTGCTGATGGTACTTAAGTGCACTTTCTCTTTGAATTCAGGGTGGACAAGGATCTGTCATCTTGAACTTTTTGTCGAAGTATTCTGAGGGTTTGCTCATAATTAAGTTCACTCAGTTTTCCATTTATTCTGCTATTCATTATGGTTAGTTCATACTTTAATGGTAAGTTTTGTTTGCATAGCTTTTGCTTCGATGATAGAAGGAAAGAATGAAGAGATGTCAACATCAGAGCTGTCTGGTGGAGCAAGAATTCATTACATTTTCCAATCAATATTTGTGAAGAGTTTAGAGGTACACTATATCTACTAAATACAGTTAATCCTGTTGATTTTCATAGTGCCAATGTTCATGTTTATATAGCTTTTATTTGCTATCATAAGTTAGTATACTGCTAGCTTATGAGTTATGACTGACAATCTACGCTTGCAAGTTGCACTCTCTACTGGTGTGTCAAGTATCGAGTATGTCTAGCAACTCTGTCACACGCAAAGTAAATTCTATTTTATGTTCATTATAGGAAGTGGATCCTTGTGAGGACTTGAGTGACGATGAAATCAGAACTGCTCTTCAGAATGCAACTGGTCCCAAGTCTGCATTATTTGTTCCAGAAGTAAGTGGTGTCACATCACTAGAAGACTTCTCCATAATTTGCACTCTGATATTTCTGTTAAGACTCTGTTCATATTTTTATGTTTACATCTCCTAATCTTCGTTTCAAACTATTCTTCTTTTTAGGTACCATTTGAAGTTTTAGTGAGAAGGCAAATTGCTCGTTTGTTAGATCCAAGTCTCCAGTGTGCGAGATTTATATATGATGAGCTTATCAAGGTTAGCAAGATTCAATTCTACTCCCTGTTTTGACAAATTACTAGTATCTGGCAAATGCTAATTACACAAACTTTAATGTAGATGAGCCATCGCTGTCTAGTTAATGAACTGCAGCGATTTCCCACTCTGAGAAAACGAATGGATGATGTTATTAATAGCTTTCTGAGAGAGGGCCTTCAACCTGCTGAGGAAATGATTGGACATATAATCGAAATGGAGGTATTATTGTAGCAGCCATTCAGCCTCCCCCTACCCCTTTCATTGACTGGATGTTAGGTGTATCATGCATGGATATTGTACCTGCCCTCTACATTTTCGCAACTTTTGTGTGTTACTCTGGTATTGCTAGATGACTAACCTTCCTGTTCTTCATCACTTTTTATGCTCAGAAGGATGTATACCTGGTCATGTTTGGTTTGAGAAATTTCTTCTTTGACTATGGAATATGACAGAATAAAACAAAATTACTTGCTAAACTCTGTACGTTTCTTATATTGTGAAATAGTAGTTTTTAATGCCCATTCTTATTGCAATTTTGATTGTGGGTCACCTCGAATTTCCGAACAACCTTTCCGCACAAACATGAGGTTGCGTACATCCAACTTTTCTTAGACCCCCCATACATGGGGGAGTCTTTGAGGCGCTAGGGTAGTTGTGTTATAATGCATATTGCATCATTATAGTGCATTAGTATAAATGTTGCAAAACTTCTACTGGAAGGCGTGATGGTATTTATAACCGTGTATATATGGCATTATGTGCATGTTCAGAATGGAAAACTTCTAATGGAGCCATCTTACCTCTTACTTTAGAATCGGTAACTCTTCTTAAATGACTGACAATGATTTGGTTTTGGTGGGTATTCGTCACATGCTATGTGACGTTTTGAGCTGCTGACGACCCGACCTGTTTTTTTGCAGGGTCAAGACCTTATCTTGACTAGTGATCCGATCGATCAGAACCTGAAATGACTTGTTAATTTTGTTGTGGTATTTATATATGAAATGTGAAATAATAATTAAATAATATTAATCTAGTTCTTTAAATTACTAATATTATTAAAAAAAAAACCATTTAATATAATTTTCGTATCATTTAATAATAAAATAATTATTCAAATAGCTTAGTTTTTATAATTATTTTGATAGAAGTGCGGTAACTAATGTGATTAAAATTTGTTAATAAATTTTAATTTAATTTTGAATGGAAAAAAAGGCGTCATAAACTTTTTTATCTCGGTTTTTGACCCTAGCCTGACCGGTGACTTGTATAACGTCACCCATATTCTGATCCTACCAGTATGAGACGACCCCTGACACAAAACCTGCCCGACCCATACATGTGTATTGTCGCTTGCTTCTATAGTTCTATAGAATATAGGTAGAATAATTTGGTTAGTCACTCGGTCTCTTGTGTAGCACACTAAAATTTTGTCAACATTGCAGATGGATTATATAAACACATCTCACCACAACTTTGTTGGTGGGGCCAAAGCGGTAAAAATTGCTTCTCAAGATATTAAGTCCTCAAGACCCCATGTATCCATGTCAATGCTAAAGGTATGTCAAAGCTAAAGGTACTCATTAATGACATTCAAATCACCAGGCTGATATTTAATCCAATGTACTCATGATTCGCTTTTCACAAAGTAGGATAGTGGGGATTTTGATAAATTATCTGCAACTGAAAAGACAATCAAATCACTAGCCATTCTTCCTAGACCTGCAAACGGAGTAACTATGGAGCAGGTAAAGCTGTTATGGAATATAGTATATATGTTACGAGTTTTGTGTCTTTATTTTGTATGCAAGGTCATTTATATAATCAAAACACCATGTGGTCATATTGGTTAGTACACTGTCTGTAAATGCTTGCTAACTTCATCTTTACTTGTTTCACTACAGAACACCCGTCCTGCGGCAGATAGTGAAAAGGTTACTCATTACGGTAAGATTGACCTTCTGTTGTAACCTACGCTCGACTGCTTGGTCAAGTTGAAATATGAAAGGAGTATTGTGATTCTGATCTACCCTTTTTGGACAGGAGGTGTAACTAACTCTAATTGGGGGATTTCATCTTTTTTGGGTGTTAACGACAACCGCATGTCTTCTAAAGAAATTCCAGTTTCCAAGTCTTTTAGTGAGCCTGTTCATACCTTGGAGAACTCATTTTCGCTGATACATTTAAAGGAAGTAAGTTACTTTCAATGATATACAGTTTTCTTAATCACCACGTCTTCCGCAGATTTGTGTTAATATACTTGTTATTGATACCCTTTTGAAGCCTCCATCAGTATTGAGGCCTACAGAGAGCCATACGGAGTCTGGATCAATTGAAATTGCCGTCACCAAACTATTGCTGAAGTCATACTATGACATTGTTAGGAAGAATGTTGTGGACTCTGTGCCCAAGGCAATCATGCACTTCTTGGTAAGAAAGGATAACTGCAAAATCACATTAAAACCTCACTTTTTTTTTTGTTTCATCTTGTTGTTGGGATCTTGTGTAGAACTGTAGATATGTTTCCTAATGCTCTTAGCCGACGACGGTGTAGTTTGTGACTCTGCATGACAAAGATCTATGTGGCCACAACCTGAGTTTTTAAGAATAATTCCGGTATTTAATAAATAGTCATGTGGTTTAGAGGAGGATCTTGTTCTTCTCATCATTGACCAACTATGTACTTTATTTCTTATAACCCCTGAATTTATGGTTTGACATTTTAAGGCATCAGACTACATTTATGCCTTTCAGATTCTGCTTGGGGCCTGTTGCTAGGTAACTGTCAGTTCTACTTGGGGCAATGGATTGGTTTCTGCTGGTAATATGTGCTCAAATAGGGTTTTTGAGCAACCTGAGCTACCAGATCATTATGTTGTATAACCTTATGGTTCCTAATTTCCTACCTCTCGGTTCTACTCACACTATATTGATTTCTACTGCTATATGGCAAACCCCACCTTGGCTCTCTCAAAATGAGAGGACAGTGGTCTTCTGAACAGCTTGACTGAGGCAAATTGTGTTTCTATGATGGATTTACCACTTTTATCTTCTCATTTCTGTATTCGGACGTTTAAATACTGGTTAGCATTTCGATAGAGTGAAACTCAAGTTGTTAACCTTTTCCTAAGAACGTCTTACCTCGTTTTTTTGTGTAAGAAAGTACTTGAATTGTGAATCTTGCCTTTAGGCAACTGAAAGGTCACTGTTTTTCTTTTGGATTTTTTTGCTATTTTCTGTTAGGTCTCTTTCTGACAATATAACCCATTCTCTTTTATGGGTTTCCATTGTCAACAAGGGCACTATTTTTAGTCTTCCGTATATTTGATGAAATATAGCAAAATTTCCCTAAACTGATGGGACATTTATCTATTGTGAAGTGGAGTTAGGCAATGCAGTTTTCATATGGGTCTTCCGGAAACAAACTCGTACAAGGTTAAAGATGAATATGTTTGGCCCTTTGTACCTCCGTAGGCGGGAGTCCTTAAGGCACTATGGTGATGTTATTATTGGCATACTCAGTTTCTTTTATTACTCGCATGCAGGTAAACCATACGAAGAGGGAGCTGCACAATGTCTTTATCAAAAAGCTTTACAGGTGAAAATGCTACCTTCAGCCATTAATGCATTAATGCAATTTTGGAATTGATAGATGAACCAACTCAACCAAAACCTTAAGGTGATGGTTGAGGCCCAACTATTATAAATATTCCTATTACGCTCCCTCACTCAAATGCCCATTGGGCTTGAAGAGTGGTTAGTGCACATGCTCCCCCGTACCATGTGCCGAGGTTCCACTTCGTGAGTTTTTGGTTGAGTTGGTTCATCTATCATAAATATTCCTATTAGGAATATCCTCTATTTTATACCCCTCCCATCCTTTGGAATTGCAACATTTTCTTTTGGCACGACAATGAAGGTTGTGAGAAGGAGGTGGGTCTCAATGTCTCCCTCAATAATGTAGTGTCATTTTACCTATAAAACATGATTATAGGTAGAAAATAGAAACGTAACAATTCCATGAAAATGTCAAATAAGAAATATGTTGCAATTTCAAATAATTGGAGGGAGAATTACCTCCATTCCAAATTTATTGTCTCCGTTTGACTTTGGTAGTTAACTAGTGTAACCATTAATTTGTTCAAGTATTCGTACAGTGCAAATTGTCGTCTTTGATTGATCAAAACAATTACTCCGTGGAGCATATTAATTATTTTATATTTAAAAAGTTGTAACTAATGCTAAGCTGCGAGAAAATATTGGTGAAATATGACATCGTTGGACCACCAAATTCAAATGGGGATAATATAAATGGTATGGAGGGAATACTCTCTATTTCAATGCGGTAGCATATTTTTTTTTTTACTTTGGACAACCACGTCTTGTGACATTTTTATGTGTTGACCTAACTATACAGGGAGAATCTTTTTGAGGAGATGCTGCAAGAACCTGGTGAAGTTGCTATTAAGAGAAAGCAAACTCGTGAAAAACTGCGAGTTCTCAATCAGGCCTTCCGGGTAGGTTCCTATTGCTCTTCCCCAATTTATTTATGATCTATTGTTTTCTCTTAAACGCCCTCCATTTTCATCCCCTTTTACGGTGACGATGCCTTAAATATGTTTTGGATGTGTCGACAGTCTGAATGTCTAAAGTCTTCATACGGAGCATGGAGTGTATTATTACCTGCATACCAAATTTATTGAATAATCCCTTTGTATTCAAACTTGCAGGTACTGGATGAGTTGCCGTTGGAGGCAGATACAGTTGAGAAGGGTTACAGTTTGGGGAGTGATGCTATTGGTTTGCCAAAGAGCAACCTTTCTTCGTCTAGCTACTCCAGCAGTCTTTCAGGTGACTCCTATTCTACCTCCCCTAAAGCTTACAAATCTCGAAATTCGTCTCATTCCGGGGAACTATAGTCACCAGTATATGCTGACACAGATTTTAGCTGAAGTGGACAGGGCTCTTTCCCTGGTTTTTATCCTAGTGTCCATACACAAAGATATGATTAATTAGTTTTCTAACCTTAGGATTAAATTCATTTCTTTTTGAGTCGTTTGCCAAGCGTTGTTGGATAAGGTCTTCAGTGAAAGGAAATCAAGTGTGCGGTTTGGCATGTGTTCTTACCTGAAATTACGTTTCGCATTTGCTGTCGTAATTTGCAAAGAGGCCAAATCAATTGCCGAAAGTAGTGGTTTGCCCACTCGAGAACATAAGCCTTATTAGCTTGGCCCAATTAGGTATTTATATATCTTCTACTCCGTACTAAATAAAGGGGATGTGTCCTCTCTATACAGTTTTGCCATATACGAATAAATTGTCCGTGTCCTCTGGAAAGACAATAAGAAAGGTGACTTATTACTGTGATACAGTTGTATATACTTTTAGACGTTTGTTATTGAAGTGGTTAATATTGATTGTGCTTCAGAGTGCAGGCTGTACACAAATTGCATGAAACAGTTAACTTCCGAGTATTGCTAATTTAAATGCACTGCAGAAATAATTCAAATGCATTTTTCATGAACTTGCAATCTTTTCGTGGGACTGTAAACGCTTTGCATTCAATGGTATAGAACAAGCCTAGGCTTCGGCTCATCGGCTGCATAAACAGAGAAGGTAACACCTGATCTGAAACATACTGCTCCTCTGCCTTAATCCCAACATGAATTGGTTGGTGCCCTCTGTGGCTCTGTGACCCAAGCTCGATTCCAAACTAATATCTAGCTTTACCATCAAACCGGCAAACCCAATTTGTGGTAATCTAACAATGAGTTAGAGTGGTGATATTGTTTCTCCTTGCAAATTTATCAAACCAGAAGGCTAAACACTGTGTACTTGAGACACGAACAATTTAACACCTTCGACAATAAACAAATCCACTGAACATTCTCACTCACGCTGAAAAATTCTATCCGGATGAAAGTATGTTATTCGCTTAACTACGCCATCATAAAATTGTTCTGGCAAAGTTCTTGGTTCTTAAAGTTTGCGACAAATTCGACGTGGATTTGACAGCCTGCATTTCTGATTTTGTAATTGGAATTATGATTTACAAATCAAATTCGAGTATCCAAACGCTACCTTAGTACAATCACCATCGTCACACAACAATCGTTTCATTATCCATATAAGTTTGTGCTTTCTATTGTCGTATCTCAGTTATTTGTTTACCTATTCCATTTTACGAGTTGTTATTTATTTGTCGGCCTTTCAATATAAGGAAACTTTATGATGGATTATTTGATCATCCTTATACTATATTGTCCACTTATAATCCATTAACTACAAAGGTCTTCAAACCAAAAATAAAGGTGTTCAAATGAGCGAGACTGAGAGATCACAAGGAAATGGAGCACAACAGGGAGAATCACTGCTTTTAGGATGGGAGAAATATATGTCTTTCATTGTGAGAAAGTAGCTGATATGGAGGGGTTGTTAGCATGAAGTACGGTCTCTATTGATGGGGCCTTAATGGTGTTTGCAAAATGGTACCCTGATACCATTCCAAGAACAGTTCGTTTTCCATATGCTGAAATATGGGTGCGTGTTTGTGGCTTGCCTTTTGAATGCCTAACCATGCATGTGGCGCATGTGATTGTAGCCATCACTATCATTTTGAACCATTTGCTGTTCTTCCAAGGAATGATTACTTACGGCTTAAAGTTTGTATTAAACTAAATGAACCCTTGATGCCTGGGTTCTTTTTTGCCATGGATAATGGTCATCTTCTCTGGTCCAGTTTGGTATGAAGAAGTTTTTAAATATTGTATTAAATGTGGCAAGATTAGCCATAAGGGAGCACAATGCATGGAAAGCATGATAACAATTGTCCCTAGTATCAATGGGATGATGGATGGGTCAATGGAGAGGGTTTTTTTTTTTTGTTTTTCAGGCTCATAATAATCACACAATGTTCAATATGGATTTGAGGGCTACTCCATCAACAACTAGGTATATTAGTTCAAGGGTTCAGCTGGGGACTAGGAGGTTAGCTTTAGAGGGCAATAGAAGGCATAGAGAGAGGCTGGTTAATTTTGATTTAGGAACTACTCCTAGGGGTCGTGTTATGCCTGACATAAGTTTTGCAGTGACTGCACAACCATTTGCTTGGCCTGTTGTTTTTCAGGTAGGTCAAGGCAATGTGGGAAGTGTCTTTGGTGCTGCTAATTTGGGTCAACATGGGGATGCTGTTATGCAGGAGGTTAATGTGGGAGGTCAAGGGGAAGGTGCTATATTGCTGGCTTTAATAGTGGGGTTGGACAAGAAGATGGAATGAATGTTGATCAGGTGCAGTTGGGTGCTGTGGCTATTGTTCCTCAGGGTTAGGATGGTGGTCAAGTAGGGCTTGGGGGATGGTTACCTGCTCATGCTGACAATAACAATAACAATGAGGAGTTTCATAGTGCTGGTGAGGAGTTTGAAGACCCAATGGCTAACAACATTGGTATACAAGGTAATTTACATCAATTACATGCCTCTGATCCTTATGTTCTCTATGCTGGGAATGGGCAACCAATGGGGCTCTAGATAGGGATTTGAGGATTCAGGAGGCAATCTTGAACAGGGTGGAGGGGATGTTGAATGGGCTCGTATGGATGATGACCACAGAGGGTATAACCAGACTTATGATCCTCCCCCAATGAGTTTACCTATTATTTACCATTATCCTGAAGGTGAAAACCCTTTGGAGGATGGGGAGGGTATGGGTGTTGCTGCAGTTATGGACCAGGATAACCCTCTTGTAGTTATCACTATTTCTGATTTTGATTCTGAAGGAAATGGAGGAGGAGTGGATGAGGTGACTGTCCCTAATACTTTGATGGTCTTTACAGAGGAAGTGGGGAATGAATCTGATGATTCATCTGGGGTGTATCACAGTTCTGCAATCAATTTGGTTTCGACTTCTGAAGACACTACTGAGGTTAATACTGAACTTCAACTGTCAGTGGGTGGGGATATTGCTGCTCTTAGTCCTATGGAGGGCAACTCTCTGATGGTAAGAGATAACCCTATCACTACAACACTTGTTGCCATTATCCAGAAGGATTTGGAATTACAAGCCGGTTCATCCTCCATTAGGCCTTTGACTTAGGCTATTATTTCTGGAGTTCATGAAGAGGCTGGGAGGGGTGCAAATCAGGGTGTTAAGTCTGGTTTTTTTAATATTCAAATTAAAGTGTCTCCTTCATCAAAGCTCATTGCTACTATGGATGGAGGTAAACAGGTGGATAGTCACTCTGATGGATTCATGGGACAGGCAGATTGTTATCATAAGGATATTTTTGCTGAATCACATAAGGAAGCTATTGTTGCCGCTAGGAAAAGAAAATATTGCACTGAAATTTCTGATGAGATGGTTTTAGCATATCACATAAGGAAGCTATTGTTGCTGCTAGGAAAAGAAAATGTTGCACTGAAATTTCTGATGAGATGGTTCTAGCAGAGGCGGTGAGTTCTATTGAAAAGGCAAAAGTTTATCTTCAACACCTGGCAAAGAGGAGCTTTGTGGGCGATTGGCAGCTGGCAAATAAGGGAAGTGAGGAGGGTTGTGGCTTCCGTTTGACTGTTGCTGATGTGGAAATGGAAGAATCATCTGGGTCTTCTGCTGATGATGAAGAAGTTGACTTTGAGGAGGTTGGGCCAAGTCAACCTCCTCTATCACCATGATTGGATTGACTTGGAATTGTAGGGGACTTAATAATGCGCTCGCCCCTACAATTCCAAAAATTAGGGCGCTTTTAAGTTCTAAGTATTATGAGTTTATTTTCCTTATCGAAACTAAATGTAATGTAATACTATAGGCCCTATTTTTAGGCCTTTTGGTTTTATTGAATCCGCGGGTGTGGATGCTTTTGGTAGTGGGGGAGGTCTATGGGTAGGTTGGCGTAAGGAGGCTAGGATTAGTCATATTTTGTCATGTTCGCACTTTGTTCTTCTCTTAGTGGAGAAATGTTATGATTGTGTTTGGTATTTGGTGCTTTTTTATGGGGCTCCGTGCCCTTCCATGTGTTCGTCGGTTTTGAGGGATTTAGAGTGTTGTATTGCAACATTTATTCATCCTTTTCTTATCTTAGACGATTTTAATCAAGTGGAGTATGAGAGTGATAAACTAAGCACTTGCTCTAGGAGTATTAGTGGTGCTTACGATTTTAATGCTTGGAAGATCGATAATGAGTTGGTGGATATTCCTTTTAAAGGGCCGCGTTTTACTTGGTGTAACAATTGAAAGGCGGATAAAGGAGTTTATGAACGTCTTGATAGGGCTTCGGGGGTGTAAGGATTGGTTTTCTTTATATCTTAATTCGGGTCTTAAGCATTATCCTGTTCAAATTTCAGATCATACACCAATTGAACTTGATTTACACTTGACAAAACATACAAGCAAGAAGCCGTATAAGATTGAGGCATGAGAACTTGACTATAATGATTGTGAAACTTGGGTGACAAGATTTGAGGGATCTCCGGCATTTCAAGTTGCGAGAAAATTAGGTAAGGTGAGACAACGTATCAAGAGATGGACTCTGGATAAACGACGAGAATGGAAACAAAAATGGGAGGATTTTGACGTTCAGTTGGAAAATGGAATGGATATTGCCATTAAGGAAGGTAATGAGTAAATTTACACGAAAGTTAATGAGGAAGTGCGGGAATTTGCTAAGGCAGCGGCTATCTTCTAGAGACATAGGGCTAAACTTAAATGGATGGTTGTCGGGGATACCTGCACTGAATATTTCTTTAATTGGGTTAAAGGGAGAGCTGGAAGAAACTTTATTTTAAGTGTTAAGGATAAAGAGGGTCAATGGGTTTGTGATGAAGCTGGTGTGCGTAATCTTTTTCACCAAAGCTTTGTTGATTTATATAACTCTATTTGTGGCACTAGAGATGTTGCAGCGACTTACACAGATGTTGAGATCTTCTATGGTTTTACTAAGAGCATCTCTAATGATGATGTGGACTACTTGAATCGTTCTTTTACTGCTCAAGAAGTTAGGAAAACAGTTTTTCAGATGGGTGTTCTTAAGTCTCCGGGGTCTGATGGGTTTCCGGGACTGTTTTATCAGAAATGTTGGTTCTTTTTAACAAAGGTTTTCACGAAAGCAATTTTATCAATGTTGAACTCGGGACAAATCCTAGCTGAGTTAAATCGAACGTATATCACACTGGTGCCGAAGTGTGATAATCCTGAAGGTGTTCAAGATTATCGACCGATCAGTCTGTGTAATGTGATCATGAGAATTATCTCAAAATGTATCACAAATAGGCTGGCAAAGGTTATGGGCAATTTGGTTAGGGAATTCCAAAATGCCTTCATCTCGGATAGATATATTGTTGATAATATTTTCTTGGCTCATGAGGCATTACATAATATTAACAAGCATAAGAAGGGTAAGGATACTCGTTTTGCCTTTAAAGCTGATATGAGTAAAGCGTATGATTGGGTACGATGGAGTTTTTTGTAACACCCGAGAATAATCAAATCCATATTTTAAATTATTTTTATAATTTATTTGATGAAATTACAATTTTTAATATTATTTTCGTAAAATGTAAATTTTATAGTGTATTAGTTATATTATTAATATTTAAGTCCGTCTTAAATGT
>VHZZ01001604.1:50639-67106 GCA_009801015.1 Silene noctiflora | reverse complement strand
CGAGCTCTCTGTGGATTCGACCCCTTAATACTACATTACTTGTGTTGTACCAAAGGGTATTTTTGCATAGGTGTGCGATAGCCTATCATTTCTATCGGTGTTCAAAATACCGGTAAGTGTGACAAAAAAGTTAAATGCTCTTTTGTCACATTTTTTGTGGACAGGGTGTAAGATGGGCAAGACAATCCACTGATGTAGTCAGAGGTTCCTGAGCTTACCAAAGAGTGAGGGGGCCTTGGTATTAGGAATATAGAGTGCTTGAATCAGGCCTTGCTAGCTAAGCATGCTTGGCGGCTTCTTTCTGGTAAAAATTCTTATTTTCGAAGTGTTTTTACTAAGAAGGTATTTGGCAACGATGGTTTTACAATGAACTTTGATGTACGAAAGTCTTCCAATTTCTTATGGGTTGCGCGCAGTATCCTTTATGGTATGAGTGGTGTGAGGGATCATTTTGGATGGAAGTTGGGGTTAAATTTTGATCTAAATGTTTGGTCTTCGGGGTAAATGGTAGTTGTCCGGAACCTAAGGAGTCTATTTTAGATCTGGAGTCGACTCATCTTAGGAACCTAACTGTAAAGGAGCTACAATTAGCAGGGGGTGGGTGGAATGAGAGTATAGTCCGGTCATTATTTACCTTGGATTCTGCCAACCATATTTTAGCAATTCCAATATGTTTGTCCCTTACTAATGATAAGGTGTTTTGGTTACATTCTGATAAATGTGAGTATACAGTTAAGAGGAGGTATGGGGTTATCTTTAATAGGTTTATGGAGCAACGGGAATCTCAAAAGGATAGAATGAGGTTGAGTGCAAAAGGCTGGTTGTATTGTAAACAAAACCTATGGAAATTACCAGGACCAAAAGTATGGCGAATCCTTCTTTGGAGTATCATTACAGATACATTGTCTGTGGGTAGTAATTTCATAAGGCGAAATATTGGGATTGACCTTCTATGTAAACTTTGTGATACTGAGGATCGTTCTACTGAAGCAATGGAACATCTGTTTCAGGATTGTCTGGTTGCTAATCGTGTTTGGGCTTGCTGTGAGTTGGGAATTCAGAATGATTATAGTGCTCACTTGTGTATTTCTAACTGGATTATTAATTGGTTGTCCTATCTTGGATCTCTTAAGGATGTTGAGCATCGGTTAGTGTGTTTCCTTGCGGTCTTGTGGTGCCTATGGGTCATGAGAAATAGGGGAGTTTTTCGGGGTGAGACTTTCCATCCAAAGGTGTTCTATAAGTTATGGAATCAGATTGTGGGAGTGTCGGATCAGGTGCTTTGGTTGCATAAGGAAAAGGAGGACTCTACTGATTTGTTGACTAGGAGTATGATGGTGGAGAGATATGCTTTGATTCGTGCGAGTAAGACCTTCTTTGTGGTTGGACAATCGGACACCTGTTCGACCATGAGGATTATGGTGGATGCGGGGTGAGAAGTATACACATAGCGGGTATTGGATGGGTGGTTCTGAATGAAACTGGGCCTATTTCTTATGAGGGTAGTTTAAGGATAAGGGCGGAGTCGGCAATGCAGGCTGAAGCTTTTGGGATCCGAGAAGTTTTGCACTGGGCTAGGAGATGCTTGAAGTGTCGTCTGATTGTCTTTCTGTCATTTTACATATTGCAGGTCTTGAAGATGCGCATCATCACACCAGAGACTTGATTGGGGACATGTTTCTTCTTTTTCATTATTTTCACTGTTTGTATTTTTTATCAGTTGCAAAAAAGAGAGAGAGAGAGAGTAATGGTCTAAACCTGTATCCTCCCGATAACGTTTTCTTTAAAACGGATAATAACAACCCACCTGCATGGATGTGACAAACCTTAATCTCAATACATTAAGACTCCGACATATACCATCTTAAATGAGAATCTGTATAGCGGGCAATAATGTGATAAAACATGGAAGGAGTGGCCTACCACCAACTAACTCGACATTACACATGTCTCTTTAATTAATTATGTTGCTCAACATATCATATCATACATTCATACTTACATAGAACAGAAAATTGGATTGCAATTGTCTAAAGTAACAAAGAAATACTGACAATGAATGTTGACGAAGAAATTGAGAAACTTAAAGAGGAAATCAAACGCCTTGGACAAACCCAATCTGATGGATCTTGCCAGGTATTCTTTTATTTTGATGATTTCTTATAAATGTCGCCATTTATCTTGATCTACCTTGTACAAATTGTTGGTTTTCATGGAATTCATGTATATAAGTCTAAATCCCAAATGCATCATCTTCATTTGAGAATTAAACAATCATTTAAATTACCCAGATGAAATCCCAGCATTAACGATTTCAAATGATGATTCATGTTGTCCATCCCAAATGATTTTGGGAATGTGATACTTTATTATCATTGCTGTAAAATTTGTAGGATGAAACCTTTTTGTGGTTACTAAGCTCCCATAATGGCTCACTAAACAGGTTTTGTTTCTCTTTTTTGTCAAGTATCAGCAGTTCTCGACACAATTTTCATCTTGGGTCGCTAGAAACAGTCTCTTTGTGTTCCTAGCACAAGGCCCCTTACCCCGCAATTTGCAGGAGCCCTTGAGGGTCACTGGGGTAATGTTGATGTTGTTTGTAAACTTTCATAAATATCACAGCCCTTTGATTATGCTATCTTATACCACAAACAACAATCTTAGCTTCAAATAGTCGCGACATATCAGTAGATAGGTTTTTTCGCTTCCTAATGAGAGGCCACATATGTACTCTCACCTATGTTGCTCAGACTCGGTAATGGGATACAAGTTCAAGATATGAGGACCCGGTCCTTTCAGGTTCGAGAATACATCTTCAAAACATTTATGTCTTAGTCTTGTCCAAAATCATAATACTGATCCTTTATATACCAATCTCTTCCATTACTCTTGTAATGCAAGGCTCTCTTTCTATCTCCGCGAGGAGAAGTATAAGGACTAGTAAATGTCGCACATGGGTATGGACCCAAAATGGAAGAGCTGAAATAATATAGGTATTCAACTGCACAACTATGTCTATTAGACTATCTAATGCCTTGGGTTGGTTTTGGTGGCTGTTTTAACTTTGTCCATTCCGCGTTGCTGCATGTTGAATGCAACATCCCTAAATTTATTGAGGAACTAGGACATTTTTTTGTTTCTTTTATGTCTACTTCATAGTAGCAGGCTAGCAGCCCTCAGTCAGTCGGGATGGTAAGTGTAACACCTGTATTTTCGAGAGAAGTTTTGATAAAACCTTAACTTTTCACTTTCCCATGGAAGCAAACACTAGCCCTTGCAGTCAAGAATATTCCAACGGTTTTGGAGAATCACTTGTTCTCATGAATGACTTCAATTTTGTGATCTGACACAACTGAATTTTACTGTGAAGCTTTTTTTTTCTTTTTAAATGTTGTATAAGCATTTTTGTTGAATCAGTAAATTAGAAGTTAAAGCAAACCATTTTAAGGTTGAAGAGATTTCAGGACATTTTTTCATGTTTCCTATTGTCTCCATTTTTTTCTATGAGATTATCACCTCTCTTTACATTTTCAGGCTTTTATTAGACAGTTGAACTTAGATGTACCGATAATTTCATTTGACGTGCATTTTCTGTTTCGTCGTAATACTTTCGACTTGTGAGGGAAAGAAATGGTTACTTTTTGTTCGAACTATGAGCTCTTACCTATGTTTCTCGGACATTTTATAATATCTCGCTTACCAGTTGACGACCATTTGTGAGACATTCTCTCAAGAGAATAATAGCTCCTCTAGATTCTAGCATTGCACATGTTACTAAATGGAAACTGCTTGAATATTTTATGATCCTTGTTTATGTAGGTAACATTTGGGGTCCTGTTTCATGATGACCGCTGTGCAAATATATTTGAAGCTCTTGTAGGAACCCTACGAGCTGCAAAAAAGAGGAAACTATTGACATATGACGGAGAACTACTTCTACAAGGAGTTCATGATAATGTGGTCATTACCCTTAAACCCTCTCCAGCTGCATCTTCTGCTGATGCATAACTGAACGGCTGAAGAGCTCAGCTTTTGGTGTTTTATTCTGTCATATTAATGTGAATTTTCAGTCTGATGCGATCAACTTCTTATGATTATTATATGATTACTAGTATATGTTTTATTCCTAATCTTTTCAATGTATGTTTTCTGAATACTGGAAAACCACACTTATGATGTGGGCACTAAATGTATCTTGTGTTTCCTGAGCGCAATGAATTTCAATGTATGTTTTTAATGAATTTTCAGTCTGATGCCTCTTCTGTTAGGTACTAGAATTTGTGTCAAAAGGGTCGAGCAGTCAGGTTATGGGTTTGGTCATTTGGGGTTCGGGGTAAAATTTCGGTCGAGTGTTTTGAGTTTGGAAAGTATATGTTTGTATGGGTTGGGTTTATACTGGTTGCGGATCGAGTTTGGTCAAAATACAGGTCGGATTAACGCAAAGTTATCACAACGCTCTCAAATCGCTACTTATCTTAAAGTATTGGTGCAGCCATGCGTTAGACACCCCCTAATAAATTATAAATTACGTATTTTTTATGATATCAGTAAGAATAAACATGTTATAATTAATATATTCAATATTCGGCTTCATACGAAATATTGATCCCGTCATTACACAAGACAAACAGTGACTATATGAATATGTTAAATCATTTGAATAGTCATATGTAACAGTGTGCTTAAAAACAAATGTAAATGTTTTATCTCAAAGTTTACTCATTAGATAATTAGATATTACATAATGTGTATCTTGAGAAATATATTCTACTTAATTTCTTATAGTTGGTTAATTGAGATAATTGCTAATTTTAGATTATTTTTATCATTTCCATTAAATTTTATGTACTTTAAATACAAATTTTCAACAAATTTATCTATTACGAGTTGGGCTGCCGAAGGGGTTCACATCCCCTCTAAGTTGACCGTAAATATGCGAATTATATTAACATTCCTATAAGTTGACCTCCATTTTAGGTGTCCATTAATTAATATTATATCTTATTAAAAAAAAAAGGTGATGTTATCCCAAAATAATGGAATTATTTGTATAATTTTTTCAACTAAAAAAGGATCGAATAAGAGAGGGGTCGCTAATACAATACGGAATTACAAGAGTAGAATTTATTTGTCTATGAATTAGTTTGACCTACTAACCTAGTCCACACATCTTCAAACTATAATTCCACCAACAGCCAAAATTGTAGTCTCCTACATCTCTTGCATAAATTAATGACTAATTTACAATGTAGGCAGCTTAACTTTTGTTACATGCTTGGAAAATTAATGTGTTCAACAGAGACAGCCCTAGCTCTTTTTCTACCCAACAATACTTTGAAAACAAGGAGGAAAGGAAAATGAATGATGTACAAGTGTGCCACCTTCTATCACCTCTTGGTCAGTTACATCCAGTGCCTGCCGACAACACACGGTCCCAAGTCCTATTGTGTTTCGGAGTTGACTTAGGACGACCCGGTAAGGATAAATGCATGGAGGAGGCTTTGAGCTGCCTGTGTCTCTTCTGGAGTCCCGGATATTAACACCGTCCTATCCCTTGTCCCGGAAAGAGTTTCATGCACTTCGACCTTGGCACCGGATATCTGAATCGTAAGCAATAGGTCAAAAATTGGATACATCAGAGCTGTTGTGTTTTTCTTTCAAACCAGTTCACTGTTGCTAATATAATCTAAAAAGTTTAGGAGTGAAAGGGAGAGATGTGAGAATTGAGCTATGGTGTTTTCATTAGAAATATTTTAATTAAGCTTGGATAGAGGGAAATGGATCCTTCTAGTTTGTGTTTTTTTTACAGAGTTTTCATTCAGGCAAAAGCCTAATCAACATGTACGCAGGAGGCCAAGGAATATAAACCCTTAGCAAGAGCGCGCGGCCGCGCACACACACACACACACACATATACAGATATGCTCATACGTAGAAACAAGATCACGTAACGTTAGAACCGTGAGAACACTTCTCTAATACTGCCTTGGACTTTTTTCAACAAATCATTCTAACATTTCGATACACTCCCTTCTCTCTTCATAGAGTATCTCTCAAAATATATGCGCAAGTATTATGAAATGTATACTCATAAAAATTGCTTTTTGTAAGAAATTTAATGGTGTAATTTTACAATTTTTGGACAAATATATTTTTGTCAAAATTAAAGTCAAAGGCTCACTAAGAAAAACAAAAATATCATATCTTAAAAACGGAGGGAGTGACTTCAAAAAAAAAAAAAAAAAAAGAGGGAGTAATCTTTTTTGTAAAAAATTACGACACATTTGATTTTGTTGTATTTGAGGTTAGAAAACATGTTTGGTAGTCAGAAATTCAGAAATTCGTTAGCTAGTGACGGTAATGGTTGTTGTACGCATTTTATAATTTTAGCGTACCTAATAATTTTGTGTATCTAGTACATATTATTAGTGTGCCTTTAGGCTAGAATTCATTTCAGCGTACCTATCAATTTTTTATGTAGTTAAATACATTTTCCTAATGTAAATAAATTATGTTCTAGTTTGCCTAGCAAAAGTGTGAAAAAGAATTAGAATAAGGTTATGCTTCATGTGATCCAGGGAGACCTCACTCTTTTCACCGAATTTGAACCTGTTCTCTAATCTCCTCCGCCAACCCAACTCACTGTCCAAAGAAAAGAAGTTGTCTCCCTACTTTACTGCCAAATCCCTCCATCCAAACAATGGGTAAAACAAAAACACCAGCAGACTTTTCACTCCCCTGGTTCCCAAACAGAAAGACTATTCTTGGCTTTTTTCGATATAAATCATATAGTAAAAGATCAAGCCTTCCTAGACAATGTCTAGAACTTGAGTAAAGAGAAAGACCCACAATTCCACAAGCAGTGTAAGTCAAGAGTTCACAAGTCCAGAACCAATATTTAGGAAGCTTTCAATGTACCTGTCTTATACGCATTAGATTCCTCCCGTTCTCACCATATACCGAGTTGATAGCATCTTCAGGAACCAAAATCTCCACTGTTGTATTTGTTACAATAGCCGGTCTGTTTCCACTGAAAATACAAAAAACATAGTGAACTACAGCTTGACGCACACACACCCATTCCGTAGTAAAGACTTCTACTCCTATATCATCTTGGGTGCCGTACGCAAAAATAAGGATCCAAATTACGTCTCTGGCTGGTCCAATACATAAATTGCGTATAAAATAGTTGGCAGGACCACATACCAAAAAACAAAGCCATAAATCACGTATGATCTTACTATAAATAATTTCAAACTTTGGAACATGCCCACCGATGTATTATCTTCAACTATGTTCGCGCGCTTTTGGGTAAGATGCAAAAGACTAAGATACATTTTCCTTAGAGGAAGTACGTCCATCTTGGAACCATAAAAGAGAAAACTAGAGAGCACAGAAGCAGAGACAAACCTGCCAAGTTCTGCTCCACCGTTAGCTGGAGCACCTCTGCCAAGATTAACAAAACTCCTGGAATTTACACCAACAGCTACCTGTAATCACCAAATCAACATTTCAAAGAAGATATAGTAAGGGACAAGTGGACAAGGATGGGTGATGAGTGGGACTAAAGAAATATTTGACGACAAAAAAGGTTTTGTTGTTTTTGTTTCATACCTCAGGTAGTCGAGACCCTGCCAAAGATGAATGGTCTGATCTCTGAGGGTAATACAAAGATTCTACACCCTGCCTCATCGCAGATCGCCCATCAATAGGCTGAGAAGGCGCAAAGGAGCGGTGGAGACCAGTGTGTAAATCTCCAATTCTTCCATGACGACTTGCATCTAGTGACACCTCAGATGTTCGAGGCCCAGACAAAGGTGAATGATTTAATCTCTGATGGTTGTATAAAGAGTCCAAGCCGTGCCTCACAGTAGACAGTCCATCAATAGACTGAGAGTTCCCAAAAGAGTGGTGCATGCCAATGGGTAAATCTGTGCCTCTTCCATGATAACACGCATCTAGTGTCACATCAGATGGCCGAGGCCCTGATAACGGTGAATGATCTGATCTCTGGTGATTGTATAAAGAGTCCACACCCTGCCTCATAGTAGATAGTCCATCAGTAGACTGGGAGGGGACTATTGACGGGTACACACCAATGGGTAAATCTCTAACTCCTCCATGATACCTTGCATCTAATGCTACCTCAGATGTTAGCGACCCTGCCAAAGGTGAATGATCCAATCTCTGGTGGTTGTACAAAGAGTTTAAACCCTGCCGCATAGTAGATAGTCTACCAATAGACTGGGAAGTCGCCGAAGAGTGGTGTTTATCGATGGGTAGATCTCTAACTCTTTCATGATGGCTTGAATCTACTGATAGTGGAGTATTTATCTGGCTTTCAGAGACGCTTGTCGTATCACTATGGAAAAACTTAATTCGGAGTCTACTAGTAACTTGATATAAAGCATCCTGTATTTTCACGAATTGCCCTGTGACCTGACATTGGACAAGAGAAAGTAACTAATGACAGCATTTTTGGCCCAGTTGGAGTCAGCTCAAGAAACATTTATATTTGGATTTTTCTTGAAAAATTACCCAACATTTACGCCATTTTCAAATATGATATCTTACGTTTTTTTTCTGTTTAAAGGTACCTACATTTTACATTAGTTTTGTCAAACGGTACGAACTAACTTTTTCTGCCAAAAACAAGTAAAGATTCCATCTTGACTTGACGTAAACATATGATTTTTGTTTCTTAAGATCTTAAAATAATAATTAACCTCTTAATAGTCTATAACTATAAGTTTCATCCATCCTAAATCCCAACCCTTCCCATCTACTCATTCTCCTTCGCCACCACCAAATAAACCACCACCATATCCACCTCATTGACAACTATGCAAACAACCAAACCATAACCACCAAATCGCACCACTGAGTCACCGATCACCCTCTGCCCACCTCCAACTGAACCACCAACAAGCCATTCTCTGCATATCTTCACCCCCTCCATCTACGATGACACCCTGATGCATCCATGAGTCTCTGACTAGCACTGCCAAACAAACCTTGTTCCTCCATTTCAATACCTTGAATTTACAATAGTCGACCACCATGAAAACCAGAATCGAATCACCCTTTAAACCACCAACAAATCCACTTCCACATACCAATTCTCCCAGCCACCCTTAACCGAGCCTACAACCCTTTGAACCATCTCTTTCGTTCCAACACCGAACCCAATAACACCTCCATCGTATCCTAAGTCTCCCCTCATCCTCTCTTCTCTCCATCCTCATCCTCCATAGCCACCACCTTCAACTACTGTTCTCAGGTACCATCGTAAGAACCATTCTCGCCACCACCAAACTCAAAATTGCTGCAACAAACGTGATAAAATTCAAACTAAGAAAGGCAAGAAGAGAAATTTAAAGTGGAGATGTGGAAGAGGAGGTGATGGTTGGGAAAAGGAAGGAATAGGAGACATGTTTGACAGGGTGCGGGAGGAGGGAGGAGAACAAAGGTGGCTGAAGTGAGGGAGGAGGAATGTAGTAATGGTGGTGGAAGGTGGATAAGCGATTAATCAAGATTAAATGTTGTTTTCCATCAAGCAACGGAAAACGTTTGTTGCTACCTTTCGACAAAAAAAATATAAAATATAGGTACCTCTCACCAAAAAATAAACTTTAGGTACTATATTTACAGATGGCGTAAACGTTGGGTACCTTTTGACGAAAAAATATTTATATGTTACACAGATATCTGAACTTGTACCTAAACAAAATGAAAACTTAAATATAAACCCCGGATAAATAGATAGTATCAACCTATGTTACTCCGACACTTCACTTAGCTGCCGTGTCGCGTGTCCGACAAGACAGGCACTTGACACTTCACTTTAGACCCAAAAAATTAACTCGCACAAAATAGTTAGCCATATCCGACACTCCGACATGTGTTAGACATAAGAGTCGGGGTAATGCAGGTATGAACGTTTTGGGTTCTTCTCAGGAAAGTAAGAATGGGAAAAAAATAACAAGGAATCAGCAACAGAATTATTACTAGAGCTGGAGAAAAGGAGTAACAGAATAACAGCTGCCAAGAGATGAGGGGAGAAGAAAGAGGAAGTTAAAAAAAAATGGTGACTTTCGACATCAATTAAAGCTAAGGGCAAGTTGATTAGTTGCACTGAATCTCCTAAAGCAAAAGAACAAACCCTAGCAGAGAAAAAAGATGAGATCTATGGAGTTGATACCACGTGTCCAGTGACTGTTGTGTTCTTGGCAGTATCGGCAAATATTCTAATATATGGTCACATTGTCTTGATTCGCCAATTCTATAAAAGTTCCATACTCCCCTCGTTCCATCTATACATACATTTGCTTGACATAATGTTTTATGATTAAAAAAAGTGAGGTCCTAGAGTACAATTATATCTCATTACCCCTCAACACCCCAAACAAGGAGCAATCTGCATTAATGGATGGGAAGTAGGGAGCATCAATGGCAGCCTAACAAACATCTCATCTCCTACGTGTACAACTGACTTCACACACAACCACTACCAGTGGTCTATTTAAACCTACGACATGAACTCCCCACAACCACCCTCAGCCTACCCCTTCACCCCTCAGTAACCCATCACCCTCAACTCCACCTTGCTCGACAATCGACCACCCACAACCCCACCATCCAGTAAACCACCTTGCTTCACCACTCACTAGTCCACTTCCCTTAAAGTCAGTTTCACCCTAGAAATTAATAACCCAACCTACCTCACGGTATCAAATTTCGGCAGTTACGCAAAATATTTTCAAGCGTCTGTGCTGATTATTTCCTATATAAGAATGGTGGCCTAAATAGCTAAATTTTGGCCAATACTTGACCAATAGAGTCGATACTTGGCCAATATAATGTTAATAAAGCCAATACTAGACCGATACAACTAATATGACCCCAAACCTGCCCCTTATCCACCATACTCAACCACTACTCAGCCACCCATGTCTTTCTGCTATCATCAAATTTTCTTCATCTAGAATCTGGGGGGTGCAAAGCCGCTGAATGTGGGAATGAAGTACATGGATAAGGGTATTATTGTATTGTTTGGCTACAACTTATTGAAATGGCAAGTGTGCAATAAAATGAAATGGCCCAATCGGCAAAATGCATAGAACCCTACGGAACCAGGCATCTTGACATCAGATTTAAGCAATACAACAGATATGAATTAGAAACCAGATAACTGAAGTAAAAGACAGAAAAGGCGTCAGGGCATGTACCTCAACTACATGATCGCCATCTGACGCGCACTTCGGTACCTGCTCACCTTTGAGTATACGAATATTAGCCCCAGTTGCCTTCCTCATTTCAGAAACTATAGTGCCTCCTTTACCCAACAAACAGCCAACTTGACTTGATGGGATAATAAGTCGTGCAGAGACAGAAGAAACCTTGTCTGAGCCTGTATCTGGTCCCTTCTCTGCAGCACCCTCAGCAGATCTAGAAAAAACCAGAATCACTGCACGCTGAGCAGGAGAGGATCTTGTGTCAACTTCCTGCACACATATATAGCAAAAACATAAGAAGCTTGCAATCCAAAGAAAGTCCATCAGCCAGTTATGAGACAGTGTCAAATAAGTATGATCTGAAAGAGACTAATCCAATTCAACTAAGGTCCCCATCCATATGCCTATTAACCCACCAAGAACTGAAATTAAGAAATAATTACCAAATATACAGGCAAGACTAATGAAAATATTAAGAATGAGACCATTTCATATGCGAATTTGGGAACTAATAATAACATATCCAGCAAGCAACACACCTCCTTTGAAGTAATAGTCACCAAACGCTCATCACAATCGGTAACAGATGGTCCGATGCTTATATGAGCCCCTGTCTCTTCTTGAAGAGCGCGTACAATTGACCCTCCTCTGCCAATGAGACCACCAATTCGCTCGTTCGAACAAAGCATTTTAAAGACCACCTCTTGCGGTTGCATTGTTGACTCCATTGATGCATGTCGATGGACCTCAAACGACAAAGGTCTTGATACTGCTGCTGGACTTGACAACATGGGGGCCATGTATAGTGGTGTTCGCTGAGCCTCAAATGATAAAGGCCTCACCACAGTAGCAGGATTCGAAGCAGTCGCCACATATAGTGGCGCCCTGTGAACAAGAGGATCAACACGAAAATCAAGAATGGTAGGCTGCGAAGTTGACTCCAAAGGTTTGCTGTCTTTATTACTCAACTTATCTCCTTGTGGACATAGTTGGAGACGGCCACATACACCAAGAATGCCCTTCTTAACAGCCAACAAATCCCCCTCAACCTATATAAAAAAGACAAATAAACCCTCAATCAGACAACTCAAACCCCCCCCCCCAGTTCTAGATTCTTGAGGTTTACTTCAATTGTAACATTAACACAAATTAACGGCACAAATCAAGATGGCATCAATATATTCACACAAAAGTCAAACTACAATCCCAATAGATTACAACCACACTCATTGGATAAAATAAAGTCAAGATAAATATGCAACATCACTAGGAAGAGGATGACACAGCAAAAAGTGTGTTCAAACAAACAAAAAAAGTATCAACTCTCTGACATTGCATCAAACAAGCTCACAACCATCTACCCCTATTGGCCTTGAGCTAACAGCTCTTTTGAATGTTTGTTCTTCACATCTCATGAGTTACGACACTAAAAAATCCCCCCACTCTTTCGCCAATAAACACAAATCTACCAGAATCTAAACCTAACAAAACAAGCAAAAGAGAAATTCAACAGATGTTCAGAGCTACTATACTTGAAAATCAGCTCCACTGAATTAAGCTAAGTGTACCTAAATCATTTCATGGGATAAGTGAATCAAATTAATCAACATTCTAATATAAATTTGCACAAAGCAATGAACTTTAATCTCATAGTAGGACATAAACTAAAGAAATATTAAAATCTCACTTAAGGCCGTTTTATAGGTCTTTATCACGAAACATGAAGAAACATCCAATTTACCAACAGAATTATAATTTAATTCCACCACAAGTCCACAACTCATACAACAGTCTCGGGCGTGACAAAAAAAAAAAACATAAAAAAAATTCAGAATTACTTTCGTGAAATATCAGCTTCACAGAGTTAAGAAAGGAATACAAATGACAAATGAATCCAATCAACATTCTAACATACAATGCACAAAGCAAACATCCAATCAGTCAGGACTTAGGGGGAGACAAATGTAACGAAAAACAACCCATACAACCACCCTATGCGAGACAAATGCAACCAAAACAATACCTCTACCGCATTGACATAAGGAAGCAATTGATCAATCAACATAACTATACATTTGTTTCACAATAACGAACCATGCAACGCAGAAAGAAAGCGATACCTCGACGACATCATCAGGGGGAGAAACATAAGAGGGCAATTGATCTCCTAACAAAACCTTAATCTTAGCACCACACTCAGTCCTCAACTTCTCAACAGTCTTCCCTCCTTTCCCAATCAAATACCCCACCATACTCTCATCAATCAACACCCTAAACGATGTGGTCCCACCAACCTCCTCTTTCGAAACTTCCAGAACCTTCTCGAACACCCTAAGCGCGGCCACCTGGACCGCCGACACATCCTCCCCATACTCCACCTCAACCTCCGCCACGTCACCAGCCCGTTTCCGCAATTTAACCCTCGTGGATAGAGCACTGGAGCCCAAAACGTGGATGACCCGGTAGTCTGAACCGGGTTGGAGAGAGTCGTCGACACGGATCTTAGAGCCAGTGTCGAGCTGGAGTTGTTTGATGGTTGAGCCGGATTTGCCGATGAAGCCGCCGATGTGTGACGCATGGCAGAGGATGCGGATGGACGCGTGGCCGGCGGGGATTGGAGGGGGTTGTTGGTGTTGTTGTTGTTTGGTGCGTTTAGAAGGAGAGAGAGTGTGATTATTGTTGTCGGAAACTAGGGTTCGTTTGGAAGGAAGAGATTGGAATGATTCCGCCGCCATTGTTAATGCTTGATTTTGTAATTGCTTAATTTTGTGTGTCAATTAGACAATTACTCCTATGATTTATGAACATGAATGGAGAAGATACTTAAGTTGAGCTTCGATATTTAGACTTTACATAGGTTTTGTTTGATGTCTCAACTCTGAGTAGATAGGTGGAAACTGATTTAATCTCAGATCACTTCTCTAGTTCTTTGACACCTTTTAAATCTACTGAAAATTTAGGGTTATTCCTAAACTTTGTCTTTTTTTTTTTTTTTTTACGTAATATCCAACTTTTTAAATTTGACTACACGAACCTAACCTGCTTTTTTTTTTTTTAGAGTTAGAGGGCGTTTGGTTGGGGGTCTATAAAAAAGCGAAAGGAAAACAAAGTTATTAATTTCCTTTGTTGATGTTTGTTTGATACAAATAAAGGAAATGAAATTATCTTATTTACTCCTCAATCCATCTAATTTCTTACCCCTCATCCTGCAAGGTATGAGATTTCATTACCTTTGTTACCCTTCAATCACCTTATTCACCTACCACCACACTTGCGACTACCACCACCATGCCGCCATCGCTGCCACCACCACGACGCCACCGCTATCGCCACCATCTCCACCACCACCACAACCACCCCACCTAAACCACCCGCACACCATAACAAACCACAACCCACCAATCTTCTCCCCAAGTACCCCAATTCGCCGGCAGCCCACTGTCCATCCCACTACCCCGGCCAGACCGCCGAATTTCGAGGATAGGGGAGGGTTTTTTAGGGTGAAGAGTGATGGTTGTGGTGTTGGGGTGGGGACCGTGGGATGGGGCGACGGTGTTAGGTGGGATGACGCGGTGGGGTCTCACCATGGGGTGGGAAGACGGTGGTTGCATCCATTTTTTAGTAGATAAGTGGTTGTTTGTGGTGGTGTGTGCTAGTGGCAGGAGTGAGAGTGGGTGGACCATTAGTTCTTTTTCTTGATGTAACCAAAAAATTAGTTAAGTTTTAGGTAATCCCTACCTTTTCCTCTCTTACCCTTTCTGATTTCTTTTTCATTCCCCTTTCTCTAACCAAGTTTCCCCTTATTTCATAGAAATAATCCATCTTATAGGTGACCTGCTTAAATTACTCTATCCTTCAAGTAATTTGAATTTAACCCCTTCTATCTCCCCTTCCTTCCCATAACACACTAGAGTGATCGGTAACCTAAAGAATAGGTTACCTCATGTTTTTAAGGGTTAATAAACACCTTAATTATTTTACAAGAATAATCCAAAATATGAGTGGCTTTTTTATAATACTCCAAACTATATTTAATCTCATAATAATCCAAACTATTAACACTCCTCATGCGGTCAATCCAGCGCGGACTCCCTCCATCCATTCTCCTGTCCTCTTTTCTCTTCTTCTCTCAATTTCAACCTTATCAATGGGCAACCCAACCCTGCAACTAAATCGTCCTAACCTATATAACAAACCGAAGATGTAAAATCAATCTAAAACAATCAAAATTCGAATTAAAACCAAAATGTCATTATCCGCAACAATAACAACATCACCCTCTCTGATCACCTCACCAAAAACTCTTCACCTTCAAAGACCCCACCACAACAACCACCACACCGCCACTACAAAACCAAGAGGACAACAACAATCCTTTATCCACCTTCTCCGGAGACCCAATATTCTCCCTATTCCTATTCCCAACATTCTCATCACAAGCACTATCCTCCGCCATCGCCGCCTCAACCACCGAACGTGATGGTGAGTGGGTGATCAAAAATGCATGATGTTAATATAAGGGATTAAAGGATGGAGTAATTTAAGCAGGTCACCCATAAAATGAATTATTCCTATGAAATATTAGTGGCCACGTCATTTTTCACCTGTTATAGCAGGTAAAAAAAAACAAGCAAGTTTGTTCTAGGAAGGAATGGGGGATATGAGGGATTAAATTCAGATTACTTATTAAAAGATGGAGTAATTTAAGTAGGTCACCCATATGATGGATTATTCCTATGAAATAATCCTTTTATTATTTTATTTTTCTGATGAGAGGATATGTAGCCGCTATCTTTGGTGCGCATCGGGTAAATCCCCGGTATAGGTAATAGCATGTAAACCACTTATACCCAGGGGTGAAACTAGAGGGTAGCAAAGTGTTAGGAAACTATCGTCAATCTTCCACGCGCAACGGAAGCAACCAATTGACAAATAAACCGTAAAAATAAAGAAATGTAAGCAATAATAAGATGAGACAAATAATTAAGGTCAAACCCAGGGCAAAACCTTCTAAACCGAAAGTAAAACTGATGCGTGCATTCTACATAGGCTTTATGTACTGTTTTTGCACGCATTTCTATGCATTTTGTGTAGTGTCTAGCTRCAATTGTCCCCCGAATAGTCTACTTTGGTTTGTCATGTATTAATTGCAGGGTTGAACCGGAGAGGAGCGTAATCAAGCCTAAAACATGTCCCTATACATGCATTTTGGAGATGAGTTGAGTCGGAGCTT
>VHZZ01001603.1:126945-141359 GCA_009801015.1 Silene noctiflora | reverse complement strand
TGAAATTAAGTTTTAGCCAAATTAATTTTTGGGAAAATGAGAAATAAAGATGGTAGTGGGAACTCGGAAGTTTCTATGATCATGCAAACAATGTGGGACCCACATTTGTTGAATTTTTGAAAAAAAAAAGTTGTATATATTTTTACAAAAAAAAAAAACAAATGTTTGTTTTGATTAAATAATTTGTTATGTTATTATAAAATATTTCAGTTGAGTTTATATTTTCTTAAGATTATTGCAACTATATGCATGATTGAATGTATTTGATGATTTAAAATTTTTTTTTTAAGAAAAAAATTTGTATATTTTGTTTTAAATTTATTTGTTTATTTACATTTAATTCATTTTGTATTTAGTATTTATTTTTTTAGTAAATTGATATAATATAATAATTTTTGTAAAATCATGCGATTTTTGTAACATTGATTTGTTATCAATCGGTGTATTTTTTTTTTGTAGTTTATTGTTATTGTAATTTACTGTAGTAAAAATTTTTAGTAAAAAATTGGATTGTATTTGTATCAATTGGTATAATTTGTTATTATTTATTGTAATATAAATTATTCATAAATTGGTAGTTATTAATATTTACGTACAAACCATCGTTATTTTTTAATATTTACGTACAAATTATAAACATAATCATTTACGTACAAAACATAAACGTAGACGAATTTTATTAATTAACTAGTTTTAAACCCGTGCAAAAATTGCACGGGATTGAATATCAATAATTTGACTAAAAATATATAAATCATCTAATAAAATTACAAATATAGAAAAAATTATTTGTTAGTAACATTAGATGTATATATCTAATAAAGTTACAAAATATATTATAAATATTTGCAAAATGAGATGCGAGCAACAATTTACTAATTAGACAAATTAAATCAACAAAAGAAAGGGGAGGACCCTACAAAAAAAATCCAAAAAATAGGAACGAATAAAAACTCTTTAAAAAAGTTAGCTTTTATACTATGTAGATTCTTTAATCTTTATTGTGGATCCCATATTTAATGTTTTAAAAAAGAAAAAAAATTGGATGTGATGACGTAGCTGCACAGATTAGCACGAAATGTTTATGTATTTATATAGATAAGATGTATGAACACTTAAATTTTTCATTTTAAAAAAAAATGGGTATTCGGTGCAAAGTGTCAACCCAATATCACGTGAATTTTCCTATTATTATTAACGGCCATTTGGAGCGGAGGTCTGCAAAGCCCCTGAGAATCCTGGAAAATTCAAGTACGAAAAAAGTCCCGCCTCTCATCGGAGAAATCCGCCATGGATGTCGTCGTTCTTTATCTCCTTATCATTTTCTCGGCGTTTGCCACCTTCTCAACCACCTCCGCCATTGACGTCCTCACTCTAGGTTTTCTCCCTCTCTTTTTATATTGCACCGGTAAACTAGGGTTTAATTTGCCATCTGTATCTACCACAATTCTATCTTATGCTATTAATATCTTCGTTTTTGTTTATTTACCTGAACTGTATGTACACTCAATTGAATTGCGCATTTCAGCTTATCATGTAATGTACTCCTTCCGTCCCAATCATTTGCTTAATTTTGATTAAAATACTCCTCAAAATGAACGAGACGGAGAGATTATGTTTTTCTCCGGGAACATAAATGAGGGTTGATCGCGTGATTAAGCGACACGCTGTATTAGTAGTACTTCCGCAATTTTGTTCAGTTAGCCCCATTTGTTATTTAAATGCGGACAAGGATTTTGAAAATGGGAGGGGGTATATACTTATTAATGATTCCTTCCAAAAAGGAATATGAATTCGTTGGTGGTTGCTCGATTTACCGTCTGTAGTGTAATGGGAGCTTTTACGGACAGAATTACAGAAAGCGTGTATATGTTAGTGGGGGTGGAGTGGTGGACTATGATTTTATCCCCATTCATACTGTGTGATTAGGACGATGTTGTGGGATTCATGTCGGAGGTTATGTAATCAAATCCGTAAGCAGATTGGTAGCAACTAGCAACTAGTTTATGGTTTCTTTAACTAACATGATGATGGAAGTATGAATCTCAAGTGTAAAATATGGAGTACAAGTGTTGCTTAAGAATATTAGGAATCGTTACATTATTTGCGCTATTCTATGAAAGAAATATGACAAGGGGTGTTTGACGTGGCATCTATTACCACTGAGATATCTTAAACCAATGAAATTGCATCATTAACAAAGATGCAGTGAGGATGAAAATATCAAAAACAACGACAGGCTGATGCTTAAAAAGACTTGGATCAATAATTTAAACTTTAATTGAGTTTCTGTAATGCCAATCGTCAAATTGGACTATTATGACTTTGCTGTCCTTTTTTCATCATTCTAAACAACTATGCATCCCACAAATTGCAGAAACTATAACGATATGTCTCAGTGCTCGTTAGTGAGCTCATATCCTTCATTTTCTCTGATACTGCAAATTATTGCGTGGATCTGTATACGTTACTGAAATCATGTTATTGATTCAGTTGATGTATGGATTGGATTTTGATTGGTCTTACAAGTTACAACCATAGAATAATTGGCCAGGTTCTTGTATGATCTATTATCGTTCTATTATTGTTATTCAAAGTTCAAACTATGATATTTTGTGTCTAAATGTAAATTTGCAGCTGTTGGTGAGTCCAACGAGTTACATATAGTCCCAAGTGTGCCGGTGAGTAATTCACCTGGTTCCAAGCCTGGTTTCAGTATTTTTGCGGAGAGAGTTCACATACATGGCCTGTCAAGGGTAAAAAATCTCAATAGATTTTCCTATGCAGTGTCAGTCAAAGTATCATATCTAAATTCAAGTCTCCGCCTGCCAAATGCTGAGATATGTTTCCATAGGTAAGTAGTGCGAATCCGTAAAAATGGAAATTTCATACTGAAGGTTATCACTTAACTGTTTCTAAGAGCTTGTTGCTGATGTTTATTTGTGTTGTGTAGTCCAAATCCCTTTTCAGTTTAGATTTGGATAAGTTTGTGATGTATGTGACAGCCTTTCCAGGGTGTTGGGCTGTTGGCTGTAGAATGCCGTGGGTCAATGGGTAGTCATGCAAATTTTTGAAATTTACTTCTTGTTGCAGAAATCTGTCTCTTGGAGTAGGAATGTGCTCCCAAGGCCAATGGCAAAAATTTAACAAGGATTCATGGTCTCAAAAGATGTCACCTTTTGACCACAAACTATTAGATGTACGGATGGCTGGTCCATCACAGGAAGCATTGAAGTTGACACTTGAAGAAGGTAAATGATTTTGTGGTCTCAGACTCTCAGCATAAAAGTGCACTTAAGCTAGTTGCTATTGCATTGATATTGGTCGTTCTATGACTTACTTTATGAGTATGCTCTGTTGGAAGGAGCAGGGGGAAGTAAAGGGAAGGGACTTTATGAGTATACTTCATGAAGACAGGTTGAAGGATAGATGCAAAAAAAAATAAAAAAAATAATACCGACTCCAGATGCGTACTTTCACTTACTTCAGGGTCCCTTTTTGACTATCAAATCAGTAATTTTCTTTGGCTTAGTCATGAAAATGGGAAGTCTCCCTTAGACCTTAGTGATGGATATACAAGTACTATATTAGTTTCATTATTAGTTGGTGAGCTGCATTATTTTTCTTTTTATGTATGGTAGGTCTTAAACAGGTTTTAACAACAAAGAAAATATAATTGTTTCAGGTCTTGTCTATACTCTTCACTCTTAAGGCCTACATTTAGTTGGGAAAAAATTTAGATGCAATAGTGTGCTTATATGAGTATATGACTATTCCTGCGTCAAACCTTCAGTAGACCGATATGACTTTGTAGTGTTATACCAGATGTTGGGCAATCATGCATACTATACATCTGTCGGGACCAATAATTTTTCAGTTTAAAGGAGGCACGTAGGTAAGGGTTTGATTACTGAACTGTTTAATTAGAAGAACAATTCTCTCTTCGGGAGAAAAAAGAACAAAATATTTCTGTCGGGTGTCGACTCCAGTTCAACTCAAGAGCGTTGTGTGTGTGTGTGGGGGGGGGGGGGGGGGAGGGGGGAATATGACACCTTGCCTGTTGGTTGTGATTCCCTCTATTCATTTAGATTCACTTAGAACCATATGGAGCTAGTCAAAAGTATGTAAGGTGTCGGCTGTGCAATCAGATGCGTCAAACCTTTTTAGATTTCCAAATTCTTTCTATAACTTTCAGTAAATTTAAGTTTTAACTCCCGAGTCCAGACAACATTTTCATATCTTGAGCTAGATATGCATGCCCTCATGTGGAATTGATTATGAATTTTATTAAACGAGGTAGTGTATTGTGTTTCCCAGACAATCATGTATTCATGTACAAGTGATGCATCAACATGAAGAATTGCTGCAATATTTTGTTCTTACGGTAGGTTGATTTTGCTAGCTGACTTTCATTTGTACTTGCCTGGCAGAATTTTCAGCATACCGAACTGTATTTTTAGTCCTCGGTACAGTGTTGATAATGCTGGGACCCACATTCAGTGAGTCTTTAGTATTCTACTATAGCAGTGCAATGGTTGTTGGAATCATCCTTGTAATACTGATTGTCCTCTTCCAGGTAATGTTATTTTCTTGTATGAATTGTACCTTAGTTTTTCAATGCTCTAATTTTTAGCTGTCCCAATTTCTCAAGTCAGAAACATGATATCTGATGTTGACTTTCATTTTGCCTTCGCTGGTCCATTGCTTCTTTCCATCAAATCGCACAGTTGTTTTTGCCGCGATGTTACTGTTAGTATATATGGACTTGCAAAAATCCTTTAAATACTCATATTTGTCGGTATTGCTGTTGTGAACGTTTGGCAGGGGATGAAGCTTCTTCCTACAGGTCGAGGGAATTCTCTTGCTATTTTCCTATACTCATCCCTTGTTAGTACTTCTTCTTTTGAATGTCCTGTTATGCTAATCTCATTAGTATTCTTTCTGAAAATCATTTACTTCCTATATCCAGATTGGCGTTGGATCTTTTCTCACTCGCTACTTACCACGTTTACTGCGCATGATGCTGACTGAGATAGGAGTTAGTGAGGACATGTACAACCCTGTATGTAAGTTGTATGTGATATATTCTCACGAGTATGTATGGAACATGAAAACTGTGGAAATGAATCATCTCGTACGGTCATTAGTTACCAATCTGTCTACTTCAAGTTTTGAATCTTTTATGCGATTTTTCTTGTGAAATTTATTATTTAGCTAAGACAGAGTGCCAATATCATTTGAATATTTCGAGCCTGCCATGTTGTTTATGTTCTTTCATCACAAATATATACTTGTATTATCATATTTTATGTCATAGCACTCCCCATGCGTGGCAATGGCAAGCGCTTATACTTTCTATATATAGGTATCGGTCTCATATCTCAGAGTGCAAAGAATAGCACATAAATTTGTGAGAGCCTTTTAGGCACTGGGATAATATTATACATGTATTAATCAACTTAGCTGTGGATGGATTAGTGTTGAAGATTTTCGGTCTATTTAGTTGTTGGAGTTGTAGATAAATAACTGTTTGTCAATAATGACCTGCAGCTGGTAATGTTTTTGATGGTGTTCATTTCCCTTGGTGGAGCATGGTTGGGATTCTGGGTTGTACGGAAGCTAGTTCTAACTGAAGATGGATCCATTGATGCGACCATATCTCAATTTGTGGCCTGGTCAATCTGGATTTTGGGCGCTGTCATGATTCTCCAGGTTCTTTTTCATTTAACATTGCCAAAATCAACAAGTCTTGGCCCCTACTGTTTTCTCTCAATCTCTCTCTGATGTGTGCCTTTCTAGCTACATTCATATATGCAATTATGGTTATAAGTTTTGATGTAACTTCATGTGCAGTGTTCATTGGATCCTCTACTGGCAGCAGAAGCTCTGGTCTCTGCCATTTGTATATCGTCAATATTGCGCAGGGCTACCAGGCCAAGATTGCTACGGCGCCTTTACAGGTAGTCTTAACAAAACTCCTTATCTCGGCATTCTTTTTAAATTTTTCTTGTGTGAAGAGTTCAAAAATAGTGCAGAGTTGTAAACTTGTATATATACTTTTCAAAAGAAACTACTACTGCTGATCTCGTACTCTCCCTTATCCCAAATTATACTGTCCAAGGTTTTTTATTTGTGGATCATCCCAAACAGTCGACTTTCTAAAATCAGTAAAATAAAAGGAAAAGCGAATTTCCCATATGACCCCTTTTTAAGCATTACTTTTATCTTAATTATACATTTATACCATCTGCCTAAAAAAAAAAACAAAATCCGTCATCTGTCCCTGCAAAACAAATGAGGAGAAGAATCCTTCTGCGAAATCAAACTCACATTATTTGTAGAAAACAAATTTACTAAAATCTCTCTGGACTCTGCTCACAAACAACCCCCAGAATCTCCTTTATTTCTTCGTCCGAACATGCTGAATTAAAATTTCTCACGGTTTACTTGCAATCCTATAAATATTTACCGTTGTCATCATGCATCATTCATCATTCATCATTCATCATTCATCATTCATCATTCATCATTCTTATCCACTCCAAAATGAAGTTAGAAAGTACTAATTTGATCCACAATCAAGCTCCATTGAGATTTGCGGTAGTATAGTCTTTAGATGGTTCAACAAGACCGAAAGGAAATTGGAGTTCAAAATTCTGGAGTTTGCTGAATTTAATTTTGCATTGTGAAGGTTTACTACTTGTTGGAATGTTTTCTTCTTTTCTCTGAATCATAGCTTTAGCTATTGATGTTGTCACTCACTGCTCAGTGGCCAGAGGGGAGGTAAAGGAGAAAATTTAAAAAGAAGTTCACATTTGAATTTTGTAAGTTAAAAGGGTAATATTGGTGTTTTGCCACCACTTCTTAAATATAATCTCTTGTCAGACAGAAAAGAAGTAATTAGGATGGAGGGAGTATTGGGTAGGTGCTAAATGTTGATTTTAAATTAAATTCATTGCTGAAAGGAATATGATTTCCCCTGTTATAACTTCTCGGACCTCGTATGGTTATAACCTCAAAGATTTCAGAGTCAGTGAAAAAATGCTGCACGGAAAGAATTATCTTCACTGTAATCGCAGTTGTGTAAACATGCAGGAAGTTTAGGAGAGCAAGAGGGAGCAACCTTCAGAAATCCAGCAACTATGATTCATCCCCAAGTGAGGGTACACGTTTCGAGGATATCGACAATTTTCAAAATTCTCAAAAGCTCAGAAGTCCAACATCCCAATTTACGTCCCGCCCCACTGCTTATTCTCCCCTCAAAGGTTTGCTTAGCTAAACTCTTTGTCTTAGATTTTACGAACTAATCACATTTGCTGTCTCTTCCTACTCATACAGTGTGGTCATGTCTTAATTCACCAGATTTAGATAGGAAGATCCCCCGGCCTCTTTCTGAATCCGACCCCTTCTATTCTACTTACCATAAGACTCCAGAGAGGAGGAAATTCTCTGATGACGAGTGGAAATCCTTCACCAAAGAATGCACAAAGAGAGAACTGGAAAACCTGGTTTCTTCCCCTGAATTTGGTAGGTGGGCAGTGGCGCATGCTGAAAGAATCACATTAGCTCCAGTAGAAAGGCAACAAACAAGCAGTTGGCGTAGGTGGGTGTTTTGGTTCAGATAGGTCACCGGTTTCAGATGAATCTGATGATTGTGAAGGACGGTCTCATCAAATTAATAAACAGGTAATGATTTGTAAAATTGTCTAAGCTAGTTGATTTTAGTGGAGGGCTTTGGAAGAAATAGATCTTGAATCAATCAGTTTGGTAGCTAACCTCTTCCTATTCTTTCGGACTTAGTGTAGACGGTGGCTTGCTGTTAGTAAATTTGTATCATCTGTGAGACTGTGACTATGTATGTAGAAACTACTACTATTATGTAACACCAATGTCGAATTGACGATACTATCAAGTCTGAAAGTTTTTTGTTTTTGGTGAAATGAAATTGATCATCAATCAATCTGAAAGATGAATGATCACACTTGTAGGAATGTTGATCTTAATCTTTGGTAAGAATGTCGGTCTTAATTGATGAACATCGTTCATTACTTGTAACAGACATGACCCTTAATGTATAATACGAAGGGTTTAAACTGCAACGTATTGGCATATTATCAGGCCAGAAATTCCTCTGAGAGTATGCATTCAACAAAAGAGAAAACAGTGCCGTTTATGCAGCAAATTGAACTCAAAAACTGGCAGACATCTCCGCCTAAAAAGGTAAAGCAGTATCAGTTACATTGTATATAGTACTCAGTACCTGAATTATGTACATTCAACTTACAGCTCACAAAGACATGAATAGCAGAATACTGTGATACTAAAACCAGAATCGCGTAATAGGCTGTGATACAAATACATATTATGGATACACACTATCTGATACACTGACTTCTTCAATCAATTGTCATGATACATGTAACCATGTAGGCTTATGTGCTAGTTAGTTCGTAGTTTTGGGGTTGTGCAACTTCGGCAACCGGTTACACCACCAGCAATTTCAATGCTAAACTAGATTGGTTTTAGTTTCATCCGCTTCCCTCATTTTCATCCAAGATTGCAGTATTTCTTCTGCTGAGGGTAACTCAGAATCTTCACGAGCCTCAGCTTCTTCAAAATCACTATCATCTGGAGAATGCTGTTCGTCAAAAACAGTAAATTTGTGTTCTTTACAAGCCACGTCATCGACTAAGCTACGAAAATCAGAGCATAAGCTACCACTGACACCGTCATCTTCATCAGAATCACAGTCCTCATATTCAGCATTTACACCATTCCAATCATCAGATTGTCCGACAGGTACCAACTTGTTATCCCTGGCAGAGTTTGGACTCTCATGAATGAATGAATTGCGGAGACCACCATCAGAACTATTACTACACGGGTCTTGAACTGTTAGGGGGCCACAGATGGACTGCAGCGCATTAACCAATTCTAAGGCAGTGAATTCTTGTGAAACGCCACAATTGCCGAGAGTATCTGAAAAGTTCTTAAGGTGATCATTGTTGATTCGATCCTTATTTTTCTCAAATAGGGCAACCCAGTCTTTCTTAGCAAACTGAAATGGAGCATATGCCATTGTGTTGACAATTGTAATGGCTTTTTTATAATCATACTGAAGCATGGCCTGACAGAGCATTTCAGAGAATAGCATTGGTTCAGGAATTTCCCCAGCCTCCAAAGTTGTGTCAAATGCATGCTCCAGTAAATGCCACTGTGTAAGGAATGCGAGTAAGATGATAATTCTCTACTGTCTTAAACTAAAGACAATTATTTGACAAACAAACAAGCAAAAATAAAAGAAGAGACAATTGGGGTTTGAGAGTAAAAAAGGAGGGAGAAGGTCGTCAGAGGCTTAGTAAAAAACGTGTGCCTTGAACATGCTTAAACCCAAGGGCCAAGGCTCATTGAGGCACTTCCCAAGTTCTTATTTTGTGCAGTTCTCTTTGTCATCTTCTTCCTAGCTTTTACTCATTTACATATTAGCCCCCTTTCAAATCTAAAAAGTGTATTCTAGCACAAAATTGTCTGAAAATACAAATTTGTTTGCAAAAACAATACACCTCGTGACTATGAGATGATCATCTGTGCCTCGGGCATTATGCCTCGTCTCCCTAGTGGGCCTCATTCCTTCTAAAACTAAGGCCAAAGGGTATCTGATTACACCGAGGTCCTCAGAAGTTGTAGGTCAAACACATTGCCAGAGTTGATGATTATCAGTGAAGGTGAGGAAAAATATGGAAGGGGGCTGATATGCGGAAGAGGAAGGACGGTAGGTGAAGAAATAAGGAGGTGGTAAACTGGTAGGGATTTTATTCTGAAGTGCTACAGGTTGAAAACTGAAAAATCTCAAACTAGAGTTACTCAAAAAAAAAAGAAAAAAGAAAGCAAACTGCATACTAAAAGAGGGAGGGGGACGATCATACTCCCTCCGTCCTGCTCATTTGTTTATCTACCATTTATGGGCCTCATTCATTTGTTTACCTTTCTATATTAGGACTATTTTTTAAGGGTAATTTATCATCCACACAGCCTATTGTCCACTTGTCACTTAATAACACATTAACACCATCCACAAATGGTCCCCTCCCCTCTCCTTGGTCTTTGTGCCAAAATCAAAGGTAAACAACCGGGACGGAGGGAGTAGTGTATATATTTCGAAGACTGTCCTTTACCTTGCCTGCTTTTGATGCTTCCACGAGTAGTCCAGCATGCTTTGCCTGATCAAGCTGGTACCCACATAAACACATTTCCTTGTAAACATACTCAAAATATTCCCACTGCTGGGCATGGCCAGATAGTTCAAGCATTGTAACATATGTATACATATCTGGGGCCAGGGGAGTGCTTTCATCATCCAAACAGCTTGTGTCTCTAGTCACTGATCTCTCGGCTTTCTCAAACAACCCCTTAGCCTCTAAGAACATGTCATTACGGCCATAAACCTTTAGCATTGCATTTACTACTCCAATGTCTGGATGACAGTATTGCTGCATCTGCTCAAATATAGATATACAATCATCTACATGCCCTCCATCCATTGAAGATAATATCATGCCAGTGAAAGTTACAGTCAGTGGTCTTGAATGCCGCAGTTTTTTCAACTTATCAATCTGCAACATGGGGGGGCAGTATATTAAAATCCTATATCTGAGATAAAAGTATGGCCAAGAGATAACAACAAAAGTTTCGTGTTCACAAAATCCATCTCTAACAACCACGGTCATGACCGAAACAGCGACCGAGTTATAAAGGTTTTGAAATGTATCGCGACTGCTGAGTAAAAAGATAAATAAAAGCAGCAGCTCACCTCAATCATGGCTTCTTGCCATCTTCCTTTGTTGCATAGGCAACACGCCAGTTCGTAGTACACACTAGCTGATCCCATTATGCCACTTTGTTCCATCTTCCTGACTATATGAATGGCCTCGTCAACTTTACCTTCCTTCCAGAAGGTTCTTACAAGAACTAAAATCAGAGATTAGGAGTAAGTCCACCAAATAAGCTGCTTGCGACAAGAAAACAGAGTACGGAAATAGACAGATTACCTTTGTATGTAAGAGCGTTAGGAGATTTGCTATTTCTTTTCATCTTCTCAAACAGCTGATGAACTAAGTCATACTTCGATGATTGCAGCATTACCTATGGAAGATTATGTGACAATTGACTACTTCCAACCTTAACTAGGGAAGAAATAACTAAAACAAAATAATTGACTGAACCTCCATCGCAAGTCCATATGTAGCACTATTAGGCTGTAGACCGCCCTTTCTCAGTTGCTGAAAGACCCATGCCACCCCCTTCCAGTGATGAGTTGGAATACAAGCATTCAATACCTAAAAAAAAGGAAGTTAAAATCAGCCAAAACATTCAATAGGCATTGTATGTAAATCAAACACAAAAGTTTATAGGAGTTGTATGCATCGATTTTCTTACTGAATTGAAAATAACCACATCAGGCTGAAGGGTGAGATCCAAGTGCCTGCGACGCATATTCTTAATTGATTTAGAAGGCTTTTCCTTCATGCACTCGATAAGGCTCATTAGCTCCCTCACCATTCCAGCTTGACCCAGAGTAACCGCAATAGTATGGTATGCAGCCATATCAGGATAGATGTAGCAGTCCCCCTAAGACACTTACAAGTAAAGACCTCATTCCATAACCCTACAAACATTAGAAAGAGACTTTGGCATTAAGAGAACGAAGTGAAAATTCGCCTTACACGCATATGATTAAAGATTCGTAGAGCTTCATATGGCCTTCTTCCTTTTTGGAGAACCGCAAGAAGTTTTGTGTAGACAAACCTATAACACAACACAGAGCAAAGCGGTTGTTAGCTGCTATGACAAAATCCTAAAAGATTCTGCCTCAAACATCGAGTAAAGGCCATAAGGTTCTCCCTCCCACTAGACGAAAAACCATACAGAAAAGCATTACAACAATACCATGGGATTCCAAGTGAAGCATTTCAACTATACTTATGCAGCACAAATCTTACTGTAGTTCATACATTTATGGCCTCATACGAAGCAAAAATGAAAGAAACGACACAATCATTAGACCTCATCCTTTTAAAAACAACACACACACGAAAAGGGATTCAATAGAGTACCGGCTTTTGTAATGTTTGAGTTCTTTTCTGCTATAGACCCAACCCACAACCTCCATGGCCTGCCTCCAACATCCCTTCTCACCAATCCGCCCTACAATTCTAAGCATCTGATTTTCAGTGAACTGCAATGCTGACTGCTTCATCATCCTTGTAAACTTCCAATCCTTCATTGTTATCTCACGTGTAGTTAGCCTATACCATTCAAAACATAAATTCCACATCAAACCCTTGAGATATGTTACCTAACTTTCAGTTAAAATTTCCGATTTTTTTTCTATTTTCACTTATTGGATTCACAAATTCTTGTTTAAGACATGCATATCCGTTTAAATTTAAAAAAGGGTCAAATAGATAGAATAGATGAGACAAAAACAGAATGCCTAAAGACTTAGAAAAACTTGTATTATCTATCCAATTGGGTGTTATTTGATCCGTTTCAATCTATGTCCGTCTTAAAAGGGGCAAACTGTATTGCATTACTAGTTAGCCCTCTAAACACTTTCAGCCCCCTAACATAAAATCATGATTCCGCCACTGCTTACTCGGTTACTTTTCTACTGTTTGATCAACTGCAACAAAACTCAGCAAAGCTCATAAACTAACCTGTTAACTAATATCCTTTTTTATTCTACTTAGATTCTCATTAGTTATTCACTAAAAACGCCGTCAATTCTAATATTCTCATTGGTTAGGGTATACGGTAACATGGTACAGTCCTTGTACCTCAAAATTTCTCTACATTTCAGCAAAGTTTATCAACTAACCTGTCAACTAGTATCCTTTTTCATTCTACTTAGATTCTCATCAGTTATTCATTAAAAACGCGGTCAATTCTAATATTCTCACTGGTTAGGCTATACGATAACATGGTACAGTCCCTGTACCTCAAAATTTCTCTACTTTGCAGCAAAGTTGATGAACTAACCTGTTAACTAGTATCCTAATAGCATCAGCCTCACTAACTCTTCGTCGAAAAGGCGACCAATTCCCATTTTCACCAACCAAACTACCCTCATCAACCTCAACATCATCATCATCCAAAAACATAGACAAAGCTTCCATCTTTCTTTCCTCAAAAACCAAACCCAAATCCCTCAAATGCTCAGACTTCAATTTCCCATCAAAATTTCCCTCTTTTATCAAATACCCATTTGCTAATTCCGCAGAATTCACACTTTCCAACGATTCCCATGGCTTCCCAGCAAGAGATTTAGAATCGATTGCTTTATTAAATTCCTTGTATTCCTTAGAAACATTTTGGAAATACAATTCATGGGCTAATGAGTCTTGTTGAGATTGAGTTAGCGGTTCGACAGGCGATTGTAAATTAAGGGATTTGGATTTGCGGAGGGATTTTTGAAGGTGTTTTTTGCGAAGAGTGTGGATTATTTTAGGAGTTGGATTAACACCTTTTTGAAGAAGACGTTTTTTGATGGTTTCTGAAAGTGGGTCGATTGAGGTGGATGTGGTTGTGGTGGGTAGTTGATGAGCTCCAGTTGAAGCTTCCATTGTTGATGACTGATGAAATGAGATGAGGTGACGAGAGAGTTGAGGTTCAAGGGAGGTTTTGAGATAATTAGTTGTAGACTTATCCGATCCGAAAAATTCTTGGGTAAAACGGTTTTAAAGCGTGTCATAAATTCATAACGCTAAAATAACCTCGATCAACAGTTATGTTTGGGTGAATGGACATCGAAGTATTTGCAAATAGACAATGTTTTAGTGTATAACTGCGGTCAAATGTTGTCATTCTAATGATAAACTATTATAGTATAGGAAATTGTTCTCTTAACTATTTATTTAAAAATAGTTAAATTTTTGTATTAAATGGGTCACATACTCACATTTTAACCCGTGTTTAACTTGTGACAAAATATTACCCATCCTACGCTTGCGACAAAACGTTACCCATCTTCAGCATGACTTTGATAAATACTCCTTCCCATCCGCTATTTTCTTCCCCTTTGAAGTGAGCACAAGGATTAAGGGAGGGGGTATTATATTGATAAAGGAAAATGTGGGGTTGGGGGATTGTAGAGAGGTAGTAGTAGAGCTGTTCAAATGCGGGTTTGGGTCGGACATGGGCCGGGCCGTGAAGAAAAAACCTGCCCTATAAGACCTTAGTGGGTGGGCCGGGCCATAATTATGGGTCAATTATCCTTGCCCTTGCCCGCCCTTTAGTGAAAAGTCGGGCGGCACATGGGCCAATGGGTCATAACACGATACTTCAACTGTTAATTACGTATTCGGTATAGAATGACTTCTATTCAAGCTACTTTTTCATATCACATACCTTGATCT
>VHZZ01001603.1:111669-121790 GCA_009801015.1 Silene noctiflora | reverse complement strand
CACAATCAATCACACATCCTCTTTGCTTATACTGAAAAAATTATCAAAATCTTTTTCTCAAAAATATGTGTTAAGGATATGACATGAAAATTCGAAATTTTAGTCATATTCAGTTATGTACTTTTTATATTTGATTTAGTTCTTATTTGTTTACATACTTGTGAGATGGATGTAGTTGATGTGGATTTAAAAGATTTTTTTTAGGTTTTTTTTAGTTAATTAATGATATTATTATATTTTGATTTCTCAGTTTAATAATGGTTTTAATTTTATTTTATTTTTTTGAACTTAAAGTGGGGATAGATTAAATAAATTGAAAGAAGGATAGAAGATAATTAATTCCCACAAAGAACATGAGGGGGCCCTATTGAAATGAAAGCATTTTCTCTTCCCAAAAATCAGGGACCAATAGAATTGTAAAAAATGTTTTGGCTTTTATAGTATAAGAATACGGAGTAATTTACTTGTATTATTTTAACAACCGTACCGAATTTTCTAACTAATTCGTATACATAGGTTCGATCCCGACCAAACCCTTTTGAAAATCTCAATTACTAACCACAAACCTAATGTATATGTAGGCTGTAGGCCTTACATTTTATAATTTCACCCTTATATATCCTATCATCATCCTTCCATACTAGTCCTCTTTTATTAACTTCAACTCCAAGTTTGATCAATTCTTCACAAAAACAAAGGATGATTTCTACTAATAATGAACTTCTACCACAATTACAAGCCTTTGACGAAACAAAGACCGGTGTTAAGGGTCTTGTAGATGCCGGTATATCCACCCTTCCTCCTATCTTCATCCACCCACATAATGGTCCACCACCCTCCAAAACACTCAACACAACCATAAGTGTCCCAACCATTGACCTAAGTGGGATCAACACGAACCTGACACGAAAGACAGTACAAGATGCCATAGAGACATGGGGTTTTTTCCAAGTGGTGAATCATGGGATTCCACAAAGTGTGTTGGATGAAATGTTGGAGGGTGTTAAGAGGTTTTTTGAGGATGATGATGAGGTTAAAAACAAGTATTATACTAGAGATTATAGTAAAAAATTGTTATATAATTCTAATTTTGATTTGTTTAGTGGATTGGCAACAAATTGGAGAGACACTTTTTCTTGTTACTTGGGCTCCTTCTCCTCCTAACATTGATGATCTCCCTACATCTTGTAGGTAGGTGTCTTTATCCATTGCTTAACTTGCATACCTTAATTCTCCGCCTGTCTTACTCAATAGTTTAAGTTTTCGTTAGTTTGAGGAAAAAATAAAGTAGACAACTAGACATAAACTATTGGTTGGAACTTGGAAGGGAAAGAGTAACAAACTAAAACTATAAAATTATTCAAAAGACAAAAGTATGATTCAAAACTCATGCATGTCAAATTATTCAACCATATAAGTTATAAAAGTTGTGACACCTTAAGATAATGTTCTATTGCAAGATCACATTGGCAGCCTCCAAATCCGTCATCAAGGTCAATGGTTTGATGTTCCTCCTACTCCTGGAGCTTTGGTGATTAATGTCGGAGACCTTTTACAGGCAAGTTTTTCGATCCTTGTACCTTTCTATGTTATTTACTCGCTCCCATCCAGACCAAACAACCCACCTTTAATTTCAGATGTTCCGTGAGGTCCAACTTTATAATCCAAATCCGACGCATAAGGATCAGTCTTTTAACTTCAAAGTTGATATCACATTAAGGAGTAGCTGGCTGATTTTACACTGCATTTGTTTCAGTTGATAACAAATGACAAGTTCAGAAGTGTAGAACACAGAGTATTATCTAACTCCAAAGGTCCAAGGATATCGGTGGCGACCTTCTTCACAACCGGTTTTCAGCCCACAACTCGTGTTTACGGACCCATCAAAGAACTAGTCTCGGAATCTGACCCACCAAGGTACCGTGAAACATCGGTGAAAGAGTATGCTACATTCTACAAAAACAAAGGACTCGATGGCACCTCTGCCCTCGAACATTTCAAGCTCCCCAAGTATGAATAACTCAGTAAAATACCTCTCAAGTTTTTGTGGATGAATGACTTTTCTATGCATTAATACATATTTATTCAATTATGTATGTACTAAGGGTTTCGTAATACTGACATTATGTAATTGAATATCTTTACCGTTGTAAAAAGAAATAAATGAACATATATTCAACATCATCGACAACACACTATTTAACAAGAGCCGGAGATATGTGTGACATTACATGGAGTTAGTTTTGTGTAAGGTGATTTTACACTAATAAAATTGTTAAAATGGATCCAAACACAACTCTATTAGTGGATAAAAATGGTTATTTAAAATGTCACATTTTACAATAAATTTGTGTAAAACTGTCATACATTAGTATTTGTGCATTACGTGTGATGCTCAGTCAAGCAAATTTAACTGGAGTTTTTGTGAAGTTTAATGAAGTTGAAGGCCAATAGTGAACTAAACTGGATTACGTAAAAGAAAGGAAAAAAAATAAAAAATTAACCCAGTGTCTCAATTGCCCGCAAGGGGTTGTTCCCTAACCCAATAGGAAAATTGCGTCGAAAATTGCATCAAAGGACAGCTAATTACATGAAGTTGAAATAAAACCTAAAGCTTTTAGCTTCCCTGTAAATGCATGAAAGCACATTTTTGATGGTAAAGACGCATGACTGGTTTACAAAACGTTGCGAGAGAGAGAACAAATCCTCTTGACTCAGAAACAGGGTAAAGTGATCAATAACAAAACACTATAATAAAGCTCTACATAAGAGAGATATCAACACACAAACTTCCAAATTTAGCAATAACAAATACAGCGTACTTCATTTGCACAAATTCCGAGCAACCATAAACATGAGAATATGGCCAATAAACCTCCAGTTTAGCTCTTTGATTTTGAATGCTTCACAAGCCATTCAATGACTGCATCAATGTTTGTAGAGTTCTTGCAGGAAATCATATAGCAGCATACCTCTCTGTCCGTAATTGATTTCAGATCCCTGCACAAGATCAGCAGTTTAGGCGGTGCATGTGGATATTAACAAAATGGGAGAAATCTCAGGGCTACGAGTTTAAACACACACGAGATCACAAAGAATCATAACAATTGAGATTCTAGCGCCTCACAGATATAAAGTCGGTACATAAGTTCGAGATCAGTGGCAGATATTGCAAAAGACATTGGATATAGGGGGTGCCCAGTGATAGTATATGAAAAATGAACATGAAAGCAAGCTGGGCCAATCCCCTTCCAAACAAAAGCTAAAATCTGACATGTGTAACGACTTACATTTGGTCTGTAAGGGCGTCTTTGGACAGAGCTCCAGCCTTGTCAATTTTGTTTCCAAGCACCAGCAATGGGATGCCATTCAGTGAGGGTTTGCTAAGCAGGTCATGGAGTTCACTTCTTGAGATGCTAATGTTATCATGATCGGCAGCATCAACAACGTAACTGCAAATATTTTATAAAAAAGATCAGTGTTTTATCACTAGTTTTTCATGAGACGATCTCACATGTGACACCAACCCAAATTCTTGAATATTCCTCATTTGTTACAGGGTTAATGTGTTGGTACTACTTGGTCTCGCTCACAAGTCACATGTAAGACTGTGTTATATAAGTTTGTTATATTTTAAGCATCACCACGGGAACATCAGGCCATTTTAACTTCCGTGTTATAGTTAAACCAAGCAGCTTGTCAAAAAAATGTTCAGGCTTTTCAGTTTTCATAGAGTATGTCATAACACAAATTTATTTATTACATGCCACGCATTTTGTGATCTACGCAATTTTAAGTGCCACTGCTTCTGCAAAATTTGACCATCTCAGTAGTCCGGTTACAATTACATGATTAACTGATTCCAATCATCCTGAAAATTGATAGCTAGCAAACTGAAAATTTCTAGACTTGGAGTCAGAATAATGTGTGCAGTTGTGCACATATTCGTAAAAGCATGTGTGAGAGAAGCAGGAAGAAAGGCGTGGTGGGAGAGAGAAAAGAATCATACACTATAGCAGAAACAGCACGACAGTATCTCTCCCACATACTACGGAATCTTGGTTGGCCACCAAGATCCCACAATTTGATTGTAACATTCCCTTTGGTCACCTTCTTCATATTAAATCCCACCTGGCAAACAAATGCAAGCATAATGTAATTAGCTTTGCAAATAACACTCAGTATGAAATGAGCCCGTGGTTACATGAGCTTCATATGAGATGAAAGTAGAACTTACAGTTGGGATCATATCTTCACTATATCCTCCAGTCGCTACAACATTTACAAGAGAAGTCTTTCCGGCATTCTGCAGTCCAATCAATGAAAGTTCCATTTCTTGCTTAAAAAAGAGGCTGCAGTGAAGTAAACAATACGGTGAATTCATATTTCTAAGAGTACTGTAAACCACACAAAGTCTAGACGGAGCTAACATGATAAGGTATAATCATTTGCATCACAAAATCACCACTTGAAACTGTTATTACACCTTCCTACAGGCTAGATAATTGTCCGCTATCTAAAGTTCAGAACTCTGGAGTATTGCTACGAGTACCACCTCCATCATAACTTTATTGTCACCATTTAATTTTGGTGCTTAACCAATGTAGAGAACTAGAAATACAATGTAGAAACCTTCATCTGATTTATCAAAACAATTGTTTCCATTTACAATAGAGCCACAGACTAACTATTCATTGATTCTCAATTACAATGGAACAAAGCGCAAGGATTTACTCAACTGTTTGAGTTTCTTAATATTGTGAAGTAGCCATAGTTCGTGGCAGTTTTTGACACTATTTTCATCATGAGTCATCTTGTTGTAGTAGTATTTATCAGAAAAAAAAAAATACTCCGTATATTAGAATTTCAATTGTATATTGTAAGAAAAATATGCTAGTGAAGTATCAGTTTTCAAGAGTTTTCTGCTACCAAAGGTATTTGATATGACATGTCTGAGTTTTGACTGAAAATATCACATAGACAACCAAAAGTCTCAACCTTCGGCACAATTGTGAGGCTATCATACATTACAAGTTCCAGCATTACAAAAGTATAATCAAATCTCACACATAAGATAACAGACATACAGCTCCATACATCTTCAAGTTGTAAGAGAAAACCATAAGGACCTTTGTCCGGGTAATTTAAGTATGGTGGAGCATAACTTATTTCATCGAAACAGATTGAACTTGTCATAAATAATCAACTAGGAGGCTAGGACAACATGAAACAAAGCCGATGAATCTATCTCCTGGAGTCAACTTGAACTATGATGGTGACAAATTAGGGTTATTTGATAAAAAAAAAATCAAGAAAAAGTTTCAAATTGACCACTTTGAAGCAAAACAATGCTAAGCAAATTGTCTTTCAGCCATTTAAAAAAATCAATTACGAGTGTCAAATGTCAATCCTTCCTTTCGCACCTGTATATCAGCTAAACCATCGCTGATTATGCTAAATTTCTCCATTAGTAATCAGCCAAAACAAAATTCCATCAGAAGTTGTCATTCAAATTCCAAAAACCGAATTCAAATCGACTTCACACCGAAACTCCGATGATCAATTGTCTCAAATTCAAAGCAACGCTGCATCTAGGAGACGTCTCTACTTCTTCAATAAACCAGCTAAAAAACTTCAAAATTTGAAAATCCAAACCTCAATCATCTATCTATCCATATCTCACAGACCACAACAATGTCGTTATCATCAAACTTACAACAACCAAAGCGGTCTTAGCCTAGTGATAAACTATCGTGGACAATAGGTCTCAGGTTCGAAAAAGTAATCAATCAACTTTCAGCAGAAAATAAAAAGACATAAAATTCATAAATCAAATTAAAAGAGAAAAACAGAAAATAAAAGAGAAAAAGAAGAAGAAAACCTTCGAAGCCAATTGAGGAAGGCGTCCCAAATACCCATGGCTTCTCAATGAAAACCAGAGGCGAGGTGAGAGAGAGAAGATGAAGGAAATTGAGAGATCTATGGATTTTTGCGGTCAAATAATATCTTCTTTGGACAATACACCTTTGTGTTTTTATTTGTCTTCCTTTTTTCTGCAATTTTGACTCTCCTTTCCCTTTTTACGTTCCCCTTGTTGGAGAATTATTATTCGAGTCGGATTCGGCTTTAGGTGAGTCGAGTCGAGTTGTGTTTTTAAGGTTTTTTCGGGTGGAATTGATGTAAAGTTTGTCCAAGTGAGTACGATTTAGGAGAGAATTATCGAAATTATATAGATTTGGATTTTGTTACCATGTTTTACTAATTTTAAATTGATTGTATTTCGATGATGGTATGATTGGTTGTATTTGACATTTTACCAAATACCAACTCAATCTTATTAAGCGGAAATGGAGTTGTCTTATGATTATTGAGTTTTTATGGAATGGTTATAGGATTAGTGAATTTGGTTAGAAGAATAAATTACTACATAAAAAGGAATTTAACTATATTAGTTTTTCATTATTTTGTACTTGTGAGAGGTTATAACAGTATTTACAATCAATTTAGTTGTAAATGTTACAAGTCGGAATACTGTAACCGACTGACCATCACAAACAAAACTTACCGATAATTTTGTAAGGAAAAAAAAAAAAAAAAAAGCATGATGTCAAGGTTGAAATAAGAGAGACCCGAAACAATCGTGCTCTCAATTATGTGGACCAATTATAGATGATAAAAGGTACTTCCATACTCGCATGTAATTGTCGTGAGACACAAGCGCCTTGAGTGTGGGTTTGTAGACACTATTTTAAGTGGGAAATAATTTACACGCGCTTAATTGAAAAAGTGTGTAATTGTAACAACTGTCACATGTCAGACAGCCTTGTTTATCTGGCCATACCATGTACAATTAATTTGGTGATCTGGCAAATTGGCAATAACAAATTACCTTGGTCGGCTTCTGGAAGATAAGACATTTTTGGACCCGGGACGGATTTTCGTCTCAATTATTTGTTTAACTTTGATTAACTAATCCAAAAATAGTAAAATGAAAAATAATTGATCAAAAGTTGAGAGGAAGGGAACATCTAGGTTCAAACTGAGGAGAACCTGAAAGAAATTGTTCTTTCATATTTTCATGGCTGATGCGCTCTACTCGAAAACATCTGTTGTTGAGTTTTTCAACAAGAATGTATATTGTATAGGATCAATGAACTCTTTATTTCTAGCTAGCTCAGTAAAGTAAATTAACACAGTATAAGGTATGGATGGACACTTGATTCTAGTGGCATATAGTATGAAACTACAGAAAGAATAATTTACTCGGGCGACACCCGGCTACTACAAACTAGAATAAGTTACATGGGAAAAGCTCAGAGACGGGCGATTCCAGCTATTACACACCAGAACACAGTACACAGGCTAGAAACGAGCAGTTTCCAGTTAAGGGTAATCAAGATTATTCTGGCTATGGGCAGATACATAGGCTTTGGATGAAGAATCGGGCTGGCGTGTGCTATTCAGCCTGCAAATATCCATGATTTTCCAAATAAGAGACTACAGTTTCAGCCATTTCGCATGGGGATATCTCTTCCTTATGTTGCAAGACTATCTGCAAAATTAGTACTCTATGAACAATTCCGGATCCAACCAAAAATTATATCATATGGGATCAATTTGATATTTTTATCAGTTATATTCCCTTTAACTATTATCATTACTTCGTATTACTTGTATTATTTTGGTGCGAAGGGGGTCACGGCGTCACGATGACAATTTTTTTATGCTTATGGATTTTAAACCCACAGCATGAGCCAGTTATTATAAACATCAAGCCATGATTGAAACTCATGGCTCAACAAATATGAAGCTGGATATCATATAATAAAGACTTAACGGAAAAGCTAGAAGACCATAGAGTGGCAAAGAGATTGCACCTCACAGCTTTGTGGCTCCTCGTAAGGATCGTCTATTCCTGTGAAATCTGAAAATTTGCATGATCAGTATCACTATTGTTTCCACAAGAATCACGATACAAAACAGCAGATTTCAGCACGGTAGAGATTTCTGTCAACTTTGGTACCAAGGACAGATTTAATATACGAGTAGTTAACAATCTAGCCAAGGCAAGTGTATATGACCAAGTTTCGAAAACCTAATTTGATAAAATAAAACCAGCTACGAATACACGACTTAGCTTAATTAAAAATGTCGAATTTTAGCTTGTCTGTGCCCTAGATTGCATATTTGTATGAGCTGATTTCAAGCTTTTAAAGAGCACAACCTGAAAGCTTGCAAGATCAGCTCATCTAATCACCCAAGAAGTTGTATTGGACTTTCAAGTTATAAAGACAATTGACTACGTGTTCTCTACATAAAGAATAGAGCAACTTGATTGTCTACACTATTCTAGACTTGGTTTCGTTTACAATCCACGTTCGAGTCCATGTGTATTTCGAGATCATTGAAACCGAGATCTAATTGAGATTTGTCTTTATTACATTACTTGGCTTGATGGTTTCGATGATGGTTCACAATACTCAATCCAAATTAGTATAAGATTAAGGCTTTGTTGTTATTATTATCTGTATGACTAACGCAATGAGCCGAAATGCTAATGTCCAAAAGTGGCCATCACCAATCCTATTCTGCAGGGTGACATCGAGTGACCAGTTGGATAACATTCGGTCCTTAGTCCTTACAGGCTTACAGCCACTTCCAAGTCTAAAAGTCCTCCGTCATCACACAACCACTACTTAATATTACTCCGTATTTAATAAGCAACCATTAAATAATATATCAGCCTAGGATATGGCTTTATGTTTCCAAATGGCCACCAGCAACAAGCTGTCAATTTTCAAGTATCCTCAAAGCACCTTTACCTATCCTAATAAGTAATACCTATCTAGTACTCCGAATATTGGTGTCAACGAAAATTAATGCATTTATTGGTTTTCTTCAGCCAGTACAGAGACAAAACAAACAGAAAGAAATTATCTAATACATCAAAACAATAAAACTGAAACATATGGGGGTAATTACCTTTAATTTTACCAGCCCGGGCAAGTTTGTAGAGGCCCTTTGGGTCCCTAGCTTCACAAAGCTCAAGTGGAACATCCATAAATACCTGTGAAGTTGAATGCTATGTCATCATTCAACTAAAAGTATGGTCCACTCTTCTTGACTTAACGTGCAAGAAACATGTGAGTTTGTTGAGATCATTTTCGGCATCATTTTTTACTAATTTAGTTTCCCAATAATAGAAGGGAGCTTCTCAAAGGGATAAGAACTTGCCTCAATGAAGTCTCCCTTAGGCAAAAGGGCACGACAAGCATCACGATCCCTTCTATAGGGAGATATCAAACTAGCGATGCAGATGACACCAGCATCTGCGAAGAGTTTCGCTACCTCACCTGGTAACACAATCAATTCATTTTACAAAAAACCGAAGGATTGCATACAAAAAAAATGTGAAGGACGGTGATGGTAAAAGTACTAGAGAGTCAAACAGCCACATACCAACCCTTCTGATATTTTCTGCACGATCTTCTGGTCCAAACGTAAGGTCCTTGTTTAACCCATGCCTAACATTATCGCCATCAAGGACATAAGTTAATTTTCCTCTAGAGTGCAAACTACGGCTCAATGCACAAGCTACTGTGCTTTTCCCTGCGATAAAAGGCGACAATCAGGCAAAGGACAAAGAAAACTAAAGCATCAACGATGAAATGTTGATAAAAGCTTAACCAAATGAAGATAACACCAAGTGAAACTAGAAAAAGGAAACACATAAATTCATGCTAATCTATATGATAATAGGACCCTGAACAGCTCAGTGCTGGCTAAAAAGCATTTGAGGGTTACTAATCTCCAAAAACTTTACAAAAAAGTAATGCTGCATAAAAAAATTATCCATGCCATCAATATACTCCGTTCATCCCAACTAATTGTCCACATTTCCTTTTTGGGTTGTGGCAAAATAAATTGTCCCATTTCTAAATCCAGCAATATAGAATTGAATATCCCATATTTCCCCTAGCTAATTCCCTAGTTATTTCAACACTTCTTAAATACTGCGTACAACCTTTAGTAAAACGAGGACAATATAATAGGATGGAGGGAGTACTTTTCAATGCACCTTATAAGGAGAACATATCAAAAGAAGAGTATATAGAAGGCAC
>VHZZ01001603.1:99913-111264 GCA_009801015.1 Silene noctiflora | reverse complement strand
GTTTCCTTATCAACAGAAATATACTACTTACATCATGTTTCTACAGCTCGAATGTTAAGATAACAGCAACAAAATCGAATTCATAAAATATGATACACACTATAGAGCAACGGAAAGTGACCCATGTATTACACTACATCACATAATAATAAACCAAACTGTATGACAGCCAATTGTAGGGCATTCCAAGAACACTATAATACCCACATAATCTCAAGCTTAATAATAAAGATAAAAAGCACCAACATGCATCTAGCTGAATGGCTGTAATTCTTTTTAAAAACCTATGAAATTTTGTTTCCAATAATCAAATTTGAGGAATGTTTTCTCCAAACTTCTCTTATACTCTCATAGATATAAATTTTGCACAGTTGTTATCATTTCAATTCGGCACAATATACTCTATTTTAGTGCCGTATTAGAGATGGCCTGAGAGAAGGCGGAAAAGAGAAGGTATAGGTATGTAACATTGCTCATTACGGAATAAAATTTATAAGAAGCAATCATATACCAAAAGCGGAAACATCCACAATTCCACACCCCCAAAGATCAACTCTTTTCCCATTTTCTTTGTGAGAATGTAAGAAGTTGATAACAAAATCTCATTTGAGACCGTCTTAAGTTTAAGGAGACCTCTTTTTATGCTTCAAAGTGGTCTTAAACAACAGAAACTAGAGCTGATAGATTCGATTGAACTTCCATCAATGATATCAAGCAAAATCAGTAACAAAGATTGAAACTTTCTAACAATTAATCCACGAAAATGAATGAGAAGAAACGCCAGAAAACGATTAAAATATATACAAATTAAACCCAAATAATAACAGATAAATATGCAGAAAAAAAATACCTAAGAGATTGATTCAATCATCAATCATGAAACACGTTGTTTAATTGATCAACCCGATTCTCTCTTTCGCCAAATTACGCAAAAGAAAGAAAAAAGGGCCAAAATAAACAACACAACGAATATATAATATAAATAAGATGCAATYAAATTGACCAAATTATATTCTTAATTAGAATATACCCAATTAAGTATATAAACGTCAAATCATCAACGAATAAAATACCCAACAGTAAAACAAACTTTTAAAAATTACCGTTTCAAAAAAAAAATAACAAAAGAATTACCATGGCCGTTAGGAAAACCGTTAGTGAGGTGGTTAAGATCTGAGCGTTGAAACGACGGCGTGTTATGGGTGTGAGCAGAAGCCATAACGACGGTAAGAGGTGGTTGTTTGGGCGGAAGAAACCGGACTACATTGCGGTGAAACGGGTTGTATTCGGGTCGGAGGTCCGAAAAGGTATGGTGGGCGTCCTGAACTTGCAACCGGGTCGACGGCAGCATGTTCGGAGCTGCCATTTTTTGAGGTGTCGGTGTCGGTGTCGGTGAGGGTGAGATTATGTGATTATTGAAAATGTGGAGATTTGTGGGGAATTAATGGGGAGAGGAGATTAAGGAAATTAATGGCGAGAAGGGATCCATGCGCAGCGCAGGATCTGGTGAAACATGTGCGTAAATTATGAGTATGTGTTGATAATCGAGGTTTTATAATCATTCATTAATACCCTGTTCGATTGTTTACGTAGTACCTAGTATAGATCCCGCGTATTCGCGGCATATATAGACATTTTTACTTTTTTACAATATTACTTAGAGCATTCACAATGAAGAGTATGTCATCTTCCTCTTATTTTTTCTCTTTCTTTCTATCTTTTTGACAACTCATATTCTCTTTCATCCAATTTGTTTTCCACTATCTTCATCATCCTCTTTAATTTTTTCCACACATCAAAGAGGATCCTCTCTTCCTCTTCTTCTATATTTTAATTGTTTTTTATAATAATTAATAAATTTATCAAAATAAAATATAATCCACATGGTCCAATTTTAGAAGTGAGTGGGCACTTGGGCCAAGGTTGTACTTCCTCTAAAAATAGAGGAAGTCTTCCTCTTTCTCTTTCAAAAAGGATGTCAAAATTAGTCTCACATTGAAGAGGACATCCTCTTAGAAAAGAGAAGGTGCTAAGAGGATGCATCATCCTCTTCAATGTGGGTGCTCTTATACATTTTAGATTAATATCTCATTCTTTTTCATATTTCTTCTCATTGAATTATATTTTGATTTGGAAAAAAGTTAATCTAAAAATTAATCAAGATAATTAAATAATTTCATGAAATGTTTATTTTTATGAAAATATTTTAATTACTCAATCTAGTGATTTCATTTATATAAATTTTCCAAATTCATTTTTTTTTTTTTTCGTAACGAAATTAAACAACAGTGTATGGTTATGCATAGTTATAGTTTTATTTATACCAATTTTATTTCATTTTAATTAAAAGATTAATTTTTAAAGTTTAATGGTGAAAATATTATAGGTTGATGAAAGGATTGTTATTTTTTAAATGAAAGAATAGTTAATTTATTAAGAGCACTGATTTTCTTAGTACGCATTTTACTCATTGCAGTACGCTTTTGACCATATTACCCCTCTCATTTCACCTTTCATTTCTCTCTCATTTATTTTATCTCTCAATTCTTCTCCCACCCATCACCACCATCAACCACAGCCATATGCCACCGACATTAATCACCGCACTAAGTTACTGTCGTACCAACGACAATCAATCAATAAATTCAGAAGTTTGACTTCCCAATTGATCATCAACTACATCCCCTAACAAGTGGAGTAATCACACAAATCAAACAACAATTTGTTCTCAATTGAAAAATACAGTCAAACTACAATGATCCCCATGGAGTCATGAACCCGTATCACATATGTTGCATATATACAAGCAATAAAAAAACCCTAGAACACAATTGCCAACACATTTATTCCTAATTTCTAATGAGTAGACACAAACTCAATTATGGGGAGCAATGGAAAATCTTGTTTTAAAAGTTTGACGAATTGCCAAAAAAAAACAATTAGAAAGGGGAAAATCAACACTATAGAAACAAGACGAAGGGTTGGATGACGGTTACTACGACGGGGATAGGTGGTTGGTTGGTATGACGGGGAAGGGAAAAAAAGGAGTGGAGGCCTGGACGACGGGGATCTGGCGGAGGAGCCGGGGGTGTGTGGGTGTGGTGGTTGGGCTTGATGGTGGTGCATATGGTTATTGATACGGGTTACTTTTCATTAGCTTTTTTTTCATATTTTTTGATGCAGTACATGATTTTTGTATCGAGGGTATGCAAATGGAAAATAGTATGTAAAAAGTACTGTGACGAGTAAAAAATTTACTGCGAAAATAAATTACGTTTATTAATTAAAGAAAATCTATTTTATTAAATTGGAGCATTTTGGAGGGATTAGTTTTTGAGGATCATTATTCTCCTAGTAGATAAAAAATTGTATTCGTGTAAAAAAAAAAAATAGTTATTTATGTTATAGAATAATTAGGATGTAAATATTGTGAAATAAAATAACTGACATTGACACATTAATTAAGGAAATTAATGGCGAGAGGGGATGCATGCGCAGCGCAGGATCTGCTGAAACAACATGTGGGTAAATTAGGAGTATGTGTTGATAATCGTGGTTTTATAATCATTCATTAATACCCTGTTCGATTGTTTATGTATGGCATCGGGTTATGGATCATTCATTATTACTCATTGGATACTGCCGTTTTAAATTTGTGAAGGCATTTGAATCGAATTTAGTGGTAACGAGACACAATGGCTCGCGAGCAGCTCAAGCTCGAATCAGTTAAAGCTCAATTTGATAAATTAACGAATTAAGTCGAGTTAAAAGAACTCGCGGACAACTTAAACTTTGTGTGATAAATTAATATTTTGCACTTATTTTATAAAAATATATATCATGATTATATTTTTTAATAACTACATAAAATAATCTTATGGCTCTCAATAATATTTTTATCGGATTTTCTGTGAATATTTCACAAATTATGGTAATTGTGAGTTTGTACATCTATTTTTCATGATATATTCTCAACAAACTTTCTCTAATTAACTTATTAACATGTACCCATGTGCCCTAACGGCACATGTAAGAAAATCCGTATTTTTATTTATAACCTTCTTATTGAATATATCGAAAGAATAAAAAAACATAGTTTAACAATTATATATAGATTCGAGTTCGGCTCGAATATAGGTTAAAACTCGCGAGCAAAGTAAAGAGCTCAAATCGAGTTTTGTTTAATAAGCACAAATCGAGCAAGGTCAAGTTTATACTCGTCTCAGCTCGTTATCACTCCTAATAATAACTATAAGTACGTGGAAATAGAAAAAAAAAAAAAAAAAATACAACACTACCGTAGTATTGTATAACACGTGACAACATATAACACAATTTACACGAGGACACCACTCATCCTCTATATACTAAAAGATTAACAAAAATATAATTTTTCACGCTCAGGGTTCCCCCTAAATATTCACCTTCTAATAGTGGTCTCGCTCTCATTAATTGATCTCATAATTAATTTCGGATAAAATATCGGCCGGCTTTATTTCGGATTTATAAAATACGGTTTTGGATCTGGTTCCAAGTTAGAATCAAGTCTAATTAACAACTTTTTACACATGTTTATTTTCTTTAATTTTAATTATAAACATAGAAATATTCTTAATTTTTACACTTATCTATTTTAATATATGATATATTAGTAAGAGTAAGCATTTTTTGCTTTATATATTCAATAATCACAAACTATACGAAATATTAAATCGATCAATTTTAACACGTAGGTGACCACCAGTGACTAAATTTATATGACTTATTTGAGTAATTAACCACGTGATAAAACAATGCTTTAAAATAAATATAAGCATATTTTATTCCAAAATTTTTAAAATTCAAATTATTTGTATCATTTTCATATTATTTTTATTTGTGTTAGATACAAAATTTTAATAAATCTACCTATTTTGGGTCGGGCTATGAGTTTGACGAGTCTTTACCCAAAATATGCAGATTATTATCGGGTCGGATTATCTTCTGACTTCTGGTTTGGATTAAAAAGAGCGGCTAATTTACGAAAAATGGAAAAGCTCATCAACACTGTAAACAATCAGAAGTCCTTTTATGCGTCTTTTGTACGTAACATTGTACAACCTTCGATTCTTCTCATTTGTTTACCTATTTTATTTTAGGAGATATTATTCATTTGTTTACCTTTTTATTTTGAGAATATTTTAAATGGTTATAATTATCACATGACATATTGTCTACATCTCACTCAATAATACTCATCTACCTTCTATTTCTTTGATTTTTAAGCCAAAAATAAAGGTAAATAAATAACCGAGACGGAGGGAGTAGCAGAATGAGAGGCGGCAATCATTAACACGACACGAACCCGACACGAAGTTAGCGGGTTAGGGTCGAGACGTTGCGACCCATTTAAGCAATTGGGTCGACACGACACTACTCAAAACTTAAATGGGTCGGGTTAGGGTTTATGTCTTTTGACACGAACCCGACACGAATAACCCATTTATTTAAAATTGTCGTAATATATTTGGCTTGAGACACCAACTCAACAAAACAACTTAAAAATTAGCATTTGTCATTCATCATTTTTGGGATATTAGGGTTATAAAACGGAATTTTTTTGTATTAGTTTATTGGGTTAAACGGGTTAAGTAGGTTAAAAATTATCTGCTTAAAAATAAATGAGTTAAACGGATCGGATTGGGTTATTGAAAAATTAAATGGGTCGGGTTAGGGTTGAGATAAAGGACCCGTTTATGTAATCGGGTCGGGGTTAGGATTAGGGTAGTGATGACCCGTTTAATATTGACACGAATACGACATGACCTGGTCTATTTGCTAGGTATAAGGAGAAGGCTTGCACATTTCTCTTGGACATCAATTACTTGCTTTTGGTAAATTCCAAGTCGTTCAAAATCGAATCACAATGTCAACGAGACTACAATTTTCAGCAAGACTTAACAAATCTTAGTTGGAGAAACAAAGTTTCTTAAAAATGCCTTCCCGTTCTAGTCTTCTCGTTTCTTTTGAAGGAAAAAAGTTGACATTTGTTTATGTCAACTCTTTCGGGTCAAAAACTAAAATCTTTTAACATATTAACTGTTTCGCTTTTACTCGCTAGAGTTTGGAAACGAAACTAAAAGATTTTAAACAACAGGAAAACCATTAGTCAAATTACATTGTTAAAGTTCTACGCGACAGAAACCTAAGGAAATTAAATCGTCTTTAAAAATAAAATCTTACTCATAACAATTTCGCATGGGAATACCAACGGGAGGATTCCGTATTAATTTCGTCAACTTGATATGGTAGTTGTTGCCGCCAAAAAAAAAAAAAGAAAAAAGAAAAAAAGAAAAAAGAAAAGATATGGTAGTTGCATATTTTTTAACACAAAGATATCTGAACGACACCTTCATTGTCCGATACGACTATACGAGTAGATAACAAGATCGAATCCAAGGAACCAAATTAATTCCAACTCTTGGAAGTAAGCAGATGTAGTGGATGAAAAAGGATGATTAAAAACGACTCATATTTTATGCAAGGATAAGACCTTTATTCAAGCTCTAAAATATAAACTTACATGTCACATTCCGATTCGTGAATCAATGCATTTCGATATAAAAAACATACGAAGTATCATCCATTTAGATTATGGGCTCAAAAATATAAGTGGATCAATACATTTTGGTAACAGCATCATCGCAACCATTCAAATACGGGTTGCATATACAACCATATAGATGACATTCATGGATATTCAAAGCTGCAGCGATAGTTTCCACAACAATAGAGCAGAAACAACTGTGTTATCTAAAGCTGCACTCCATACCGACAAATATTGAAGGCTAGCCTTGTCTTCTGTAACACAGCAACAAACCGACTCCAAAACCAGACACAGAGTCAAAAAAATCTGATCATTGAATAAAAATATAGTTCGCAAAACAATCTTAATTACTTCCCAAGTCCCAAACAACACAACACCGACTCACATGTCACGCTTGCAAATAAATGCAAAGCTCCCATAGAAACATTCATCATCCATTTTATGGGCTCACGCATATCAGTGGTGCAATCAATACATTTAGGTAATGGCAGCTTGGCAACCCTTGAAAGACAACCATATAGATGACATTCATGGATATTCGACGACATTTTCTGCAACAATTGACTAGAAATGTAGAATCCATGGTGGTTGTATCTATGGCTGCACTCCATATTACGACTGCAAAATCAAAGCTGAAGACCAACTTAAATACGATCTCAACACCTCTATAAGACCATGTATAAGTAGAAATGTCACAGCAACCAACATGCTAGGGCCAAATGGCAATAAAAACATGCCCAAAATCGAAGGATTTGATCATTGAACAAAAAAATAGTAAGATTTTAAAAATGCTGCAAACTGGAGAATGCATATTGCATTTTAACCCAAGACAGTATCACCAAATCGAGCAGATAATGTGCAAAAATATGCTAACGCCATTACCAACAAGTGAATCTGTCTTAGCTACAACCGCGATAGTAATTCTAAAATTCAGTATATCACCTCATAATAGATCAATGCAGGTGAAAGAGACTGTCGCAATCTCACCAAACTGGACCTCTAACATCATGCAAGACCGAATCATCAAGGGAAATCGCCACGACAGAATTCCCCTTGGGCAAAGGAAGAGGGTAAGAACAGAACACTCTACTCCACTTATCTAGATATATTACTTACATAGTTACATGTATCTGAGCAATAGTTGCTTAAGCGTCAGAGCCTCTACCTTAAGAGCTCGTCCTCAGTCTAAATTTTACATTGCTGGTACTACCACTAATGCACATTTGTGCACATCATCAGAATCGACCGTCCAGACACATTGAATTACAGCAATCAAATAAGGGGTCGTTTGGTTCAACTATGCAGAATGGAATGGATTTGAAATCCCATAGCTCTCTATACTTGCTTAGTTGATTATCTGGGAATAGATTTCGTGAACCAAACACAAGATTACACCAAATCCATTACAATCCATTCCCTAACCCGCAACCAAACATGGTGTATGCAGCAAGATTAACACGATAAATGAATCTTGGACACGGTAATTTGGAATAAAAGGAGAGCAATAGAGGCAACAATAAAAATGGGATAAAAACATCGATAACAAATATCACATTACTTAATAAAAACATCGATGCCAAAAGGATAATGATAGGGCGCAACCGCAACCGGTAATTCACCATTTAGTTCAACAAAAAAACAAACCCTAATTAAACTCCAAAATCAAAAACACATTTAATCAATCGATTGCATGACATCATCAGTAGTAAATTTAGTGGCCTTATCCTTATCGGCGGCAGCACGACCCTTAGCTTTCCTCTCAAGCAAACTCTTCCTATCCTTATCAAGTCTAAGCTTAGAAATAACAACCTTCGAAGGGTGGACCCCAACATTGACGGTAGATCCGTTGACCTTCTCTCGGGTTATACGCTCAATGTGGATCACCCACTTCTTACGGTACACTTGGACGATTTTACCCTCGCGTCCTTTGAAGGTACCGCGGACGACGATGACTTCATCGTCTTTGCGGACCGGCATGGATCGGACTGAGTACTTGGATCGGAGGTCCGTTGAGAGTGGTGCCGACATTATGACTCGCCGGACACTGGAAGGTGCGGTGAAGTGAGCCTTTCGGCTCTTGCGGCGGGATGAGGAGACGCGTGGGTTGTACTTCATTTTTGTGGGATTTTTGTGTGATGTGTTGCGGCTGGATGCAGAGGAAAATGGGAAAATTAGGGTTGGGTTGGGTTTTATGAGGAGGAATGCAGGGTTTTGGGTGGATTTTTGGGCTTTTTTTCGGGTTATCGATATTGGTTTGGGACCAATAGTTTTTGTCTAGTGAAGGATTGAACTTGAGTGGTTTATATTTGGTTGAGGGATTTGAACTTGAGACGGATCGCCGATAAGGTATATATTGTTGAGGTATTTTTCTACGTGTGTGAGGGACATTGTTACAAATCGGTAGAAAAATAGTGAAGAGATGTTTGGAGTGAATTGGAATGGATTCAATTCATTATAGTGTTTGGTTGAAGGATTTTGGAATGGAGTTAGATATCTAATGGATTCTAACTTTATTCCAACAATCCAACCCCTTGTAATCTCATACCCATGTATACACTCAAGTTTCTAAATCCATTCCACGCTATTATTATAATCAATCCATTCCAAGTTTGAATCAAACACTTGTGAGCAGGTATGGGGTTCTAACTCCATATCTCTATGACATCACAATTAATTCCGATGTTTTGAACCAAACGACCCCTAAGTAAGTGGAGTACTCCTCCTATCACTAATTGGATTTAATGATAGAACTTCACATGCTTGTGGATGACTCAACAAATGGTATCAGAACCGACGGTTCGGTTTGGAACCGCAAGGTGCGATGTGGTGACGGTGCTCGAGATGACGTAGAGAAGCGTCGTGGTTACGGTGGAGCACTACCGCTGGACTCTCACCCTTGGTTAACTAGAGATGCGAAGTAGCATCGCGCGGGTAGCTGGTTGGCTTAATGCAGAGTTGCATCAGGTGCAGAGTAGCGCCAAGTGAAGGGGAGTTTTCAGCACACACGCATGTGAAAGGAGGAGACTATTGAGGTCTTTTCCTATATGTGTGTGAGGGGCATTATCCCACATCAGTGGCTTTAGAATGGAACCTTACTTGCTTGTGAACCGGTCTCGTGTACTTATTTCTATAAACCCGTAGCGGAAAACTCAGCACATATTACGCGACTTACATCGATATTATGTACTTTACCACCTGTAATGTTGTGTTCAATACTCTATACTAAACGTGGGTAATACTTCTTTGATTTAAGGAAATACTCCGTACTTTACCGAAATCTAAAGAGAGAAATGTTAGATGTGGCCTTAGTCAAACTCGGCCACAAGGCACAAGCCCAGCACAATCCACATCCTCGATTGTGATGGTTCTTAAAAATGTGGGTTAATTGATCTTGGTGATATATTGTGAGATATGAAGTATTAAAATGCAGAGTTTCATGGAAGAATGAAATGTATTTAATGGTGGCACCTTGTTACTCAAATTGTAACGAGATTCATGGAAGGGGACGCCAGAAGGGACAATCCACGCAATAGAAGACTAACATCTCTTGTGTGAAATATATCATAACCCTGTTAGTTGAATATGAAGGTTTTTTCTCTTTCAACTCCCTGCAAAACAATCCTAACATGCTCCATTTTAGTCCATGCGGAAACAACTTTTTAGTCAACCTGAGATTGTCCTTGTGGGATTCATCTAACTTTAAAGTCTCGACGCAAAAGATTACGATGTAGAAGTTTAATAGGTCTCCCACTTCCTCGACGAAGAATAAAATCTGATAGTGCAAGTCTACAACCTTGCACACTATCACTAGGCCTACAACAAAGAGTTTGTACATTGCTCGTTGTTATTCTTATCTAGTGCCACTAAATATCAATGAGAAGCGGCACCTATTGTTGGTAAGGAGGTCTCTGATAAGGGTTTGAGAATATGATAATACCTTGACCTTTTATAACGATTGTAATATTAACACGACTATTCATTAATCATCTAATAACAAAATAACTCGTAGAATATGAATCAACTAAGTTTAACTTCATATTTAGTGACACAATCTTATTAATCCCATTAACTATACAAATAGACACCAAAGCTCTTAATTTTTGTTGAATCCATTTTAACAAATGTAAACAATTATTTAACTATCCGGCTAAAAAAATATTTCATCTCGAATTTACATAAAATATCACGAAGTTACCCAACTTCCAAGTTCTTGATGCAGCGGTTTATTGTAACCCTTACAACTTGCTTTAATATTGTGATAACTACAATAATAACTACGACATTATTCAATACTTCCTCCATTCAACTCCACTCTACCTATATTCCATTTTCATCCATTCAACTTCACTCTACCTATTTCCCAAAAAGGAAACCAAAATTGTCATTCTATCCTCAGAACAACCATTTATTTACACAAAATGCCACTAGTTAGCCCACAACTAATCTGCCAGAATTAAACCCTAAACTAATCCTAATACTAATCTGGCCCACTAACATCCCTAAACCAACCCACTAAACTAACCCTTCCCTCCATTTTTTCCAACCCAACCCAATATACTCCCCCTTAAATCGTTCAAATTTGGATCCCCATTTTCACAAACCCTAAATCTACCCCCCAACTACCCAGTCTTCTCCAGAAGCTTCCCATTTACTCTAGATATTTCCAAAACTGATACGAATTTGCAGCGGAATAAATAAAAGGATAGAATATCGATGAGTTAGACCTATAACTTATCAATAGTGATGATCTCAAGACCTATTGAGA
>VHZZ01001603.1:41855-69358 GCA_009801015.1 Silene noctiflora | reverse complement strand
GGGCCTTCCAAAACCTAGAGCAAAACCTCGGGTCACGGTCGGAAACTATCTCCTTGGGCACACCATAGGAGAGAAAGTATATGAAATAGAGATTGATATTTTTCAGATGATCAAAATGACCAAGGAATGATCTTATTTATAATAGAAAAGAGACCAACAAAGTGAAATGAATAAAACACAAGTCTCAAAACTGACTTTTGTGAGAAGCAAGAAGATTGTTTTTCCAAGACTGATTACCCAAAACTCGAAGAGTCAGTTGAACGAAAAATGAGATGAGAAAATATTTCCGTTAGCCACAAAAACAAAATAGACCCCACCATACGACGAGCCGAGCTGGACAGACGGCGGCAACGCGCTCATGGGGAAAGCTCATACTAGCCTCCATAATAACAAGTACTTAGAAAATGAGCACTTGATATATAAACACAAGAAAGATTTCATATTCTACCAATATGAGACAAACTTATTTACTCTAACATTTCCAACGTATCTTACTAATGTTTGGATAGAATTAGTGGAATAGATTTGAATATATTATCTGCTTTATAACTAAAAGTGAGCCAAGTACTTCATTATTTAGATAGATAAAACAAAATTTTGTTCTTCCGTAGACATTAATTTTTTTTTATCTTATTTATATTCTGTACAAATGGATAATACTTGATCGATTTTAAGTATAAAGCGAATACATCGTCTTACCATTCACGGCATGTTGGGTTGTTTTTTAGCAGAGTGTAGTGAAAGAAGAGGCGGGGTGCATACATTTAGCAAGTGATTGGATAGTTGTGGTAGCCCATGTTTCACATCGTTACGCGGAACGGACACGAACACGATCATTGTCTATTGCTTACAAACTGCCATTTGAGTTTTAAATACCACTCTGCAGTCTTGCATTATTTATTTATTGCTAATCTAATACTCCAACTCTATTCATTCATTAATAATCCATTCCAATAATAGAATACTCATGTTTTAATTTTTGCAAATGCGCGTAAGATTTGTATTCGAACCAACAAATGACATCGTTCAAGTTGATACCTCAACTTAGCCACAAATCTGTGAGAGAACTCTGGATAACATCGATCAATAATTTTTTAAGCAAATAACATCAAGAGTATATAACATTATCTCAAATCAATTATTGGATTAGTTTCTAAGTTAATGTAAGTTTGACGGCAAAGCGCAATGTGCTATTGAGAATGTCTTAGTCTAATGGTTCCTCTATTGTAATGCGATAAATTACGCGCTTCATTAAACACAAAAAAAAAAAATCATAGTGCTTTTACGACTTGCTTCATTTGGCAACAAAAAAATGATATGTGCTAAACAAGGTTTTTGTTAGTATCATCAATTCATAACTGTAATAAAACTTGTACCGAAATACAAAACATTATCTGAAAACGATAATTAAACTAATTCATACGGAGTAATTCATTACATTAATCATTCAATAGGTCCTTTTTTTCAAAATAAAAAAACAAAAAACTTTAGCTTAGTGACCCCCATGACAAACCTAATCTCTTATTAACAAAAAGTTGACTAATAATGCCCCCACCTTACTTATGATATCAAAGCGTCTTATTTGTGACTGATACTATCCGTCACAAGTTGAAGACGGATAATTCCCGTCTTCAACGAGAATTTGTGTATGATGATAATGACATTTACAAATACATTCCTTAATCAACCAATTTTTACACCCCAGTACAAAACATTTTCCAACCATCAATAATTCCCTAAATCCATAAATTTACAAAAGGACAAAAACACCGAAAATACCGGGCAATTCACACCATTAAATAAAAAAGGTAAATTTCCCACCAAATTTCGGATCACCTCACCCCTTCCCTCTTTTTTTACTTGACAAATCACAATCAATCCCCACTTTTTTAACCCCCTCATTTCCTCCCAATTTCCTCTTTTAACTTTTACCCTCCATTTTTCACAAAAATTACCAACATACCCTCATAACATTGCGCACACGTTTTGACCATTTCTTTTAAGATTCCAACCAAGAATATATGCAAGTGTAATGGTGGGGTATTATCGTCAACAAAGTGGTCCATCATAAAAGTGTGGAGCTACTTTATAAATACAACCAATCATCAACCTCAACATGCTCTTCTTCTTCCCATAGAAGATATTTTCTGCATTGTTACAAAAAAATATTATAATGGAGAGTTATTTGAATGAAAACTTTGATGTTAAACCAAAAGGATCTTCAGATGAAGTTTTGGAAAAATGGCGCAAGCTTTGCGGCGTTGTCAAAAACCCGAAACGTCGGTTTCGGTTTACGGCCAACCTTTCCAAACGTTACGAGGCCGCTGCTATGCGCCGGACTAATCAGGTATTTCCGAGACGGGGAGAGTTTAATTAAATATGTTTTACGTTATACTCCGTATTAAATGAGACAGGTTACGACTTACGTGGATCCACGGGTCAACGGACATTGATCCGTGTTATGTACGTCTTTACGAGATCTTATTAATATCTGTTTCGTTGTTCGATTCATATCTTATCCGTATTGTTGGTGTAAAATTTAGTTTTGATTTTTTGATGGTTGACTTAGTTACTACTGTAGCGTTGAATCTCAGTGGATCGTGACAGTAATCGTAACTCGTGAAATTAAAGTAGTGTAGAATCGTCACTTTAGTTGATAAAATCAATTAAAAGCTGCAAACTAAGTAATACGAGTATTACAATTTTTTTGGAATGTTAGCTTATTGTTAGCTTATTGAAGAGATTTGTATGGAAAGGAATCTAATGATAGGGGGATCTTTCTATTTTTGGAAAATGTATTCGTCCTACATTCAATTGTATACGGTTTTCAAAATATGTCGGAGGGATTTGAAAATTGTGTACAATCAAATGGAACGGAGAACGGAGTGTTTTTTTTTACGGGTTTTGATTGACCCTGGTATCTGATCTATGAACTGTAAAAAGGGAATAATTGTGCAAAATAAATGTGGAAAAATAAAATAAAAATTAAAAGTCAACTTTTGTGAGAAATTGGTTAAAGTCAAATGATGGTTATCATTATGTTTTGGATTGCAGGAGAAGTTGAGAATTGCTGTTCTAGTGTCGAAAGCCGCGTTTCAGTTTATTCAAGGTGAGTTTTTACGGGCATTGATCGAATGATTGGGGTACAATTGTATTTCTAATTGTCGCTTCGTTCTGAGAAGCTCAAACAATTGATTTGACCCTAAAGTCAGCTTATAATGGAGTAAATCGGTGTCATTGTTGTGTAGGTTTTACGTCAAGCGAGTATGTGGTACCCCCGGAAGTGAAAGCAGCAGGATATGATATATGTCCTGAAGAATTGAGTTCCATTGTTGAGGGTCATGATCTAAAGAAGGTAACTGCATATGGTGGAGCCAACGGTATTGCAGACAAGCTCTGCACGACAGCTGAAAATGGGCTTACAACTGAGCCGACTGCTCTTGGTCGAAGGCAAGAGATATTTGGCATTAACAAGTTTGCTGAGCCTGAACTTCGGAGTTTTTGGGTTTATGTTTGGGAAGCCCTTCAGGATATGACATTGATGATTCTGGGTGTTTGTGCGTTTGTGTCTCTTATTGTTGGCATAGCCACGGAAGGTTGGCCTAAGGGCGCTCATGATGGGCTAGGGATTGTAGCATCCATCTTGCTTGTTGTGTTTGTTACTGCAACTAGTGATTACCGTCAGTCTTTACAATTCAGGGATCTCGATAAAGAGAAAAAGAAGATTGCTATACAGGTTACTAGGAACGGTTTTAGGCAGAAAATGTCTATATATGAGCTGCTTCCTGGGGATATTGTTCATTTGTCTATCGGCGACCAAGTCCCAGCTGATGGACTTTTTATCTCTGGATTCTCCGTGTTAATAGATGAATCTAGTTTAACTGGAGAGAGTGAGCCTGTCATGGTTAGTGCTGAGAATCCCTTTCTTCTGTCTGGTACCAAGGTCCAAGACGGATCTTGCAAGATGTTAATCACCACTGTGGGAATGAGAACTCAATGGGGAAAGTTGATGGCAACGCTTAGTGAAGGTGGAGATGATGAGACTCCTTTACAGGTTAAGCTTAATGGGGTTGCCACCATTATTGGGAAAATCGGTCTTTTCTTTGCTGTGGTGACTTTTGCAGTACTTGTTAACGGGATGATAGCCCAAAAATGGAGAGAGGGTACTCACTTCATTTGGGCTGGAAATGAGGCAGTGGCATTATTAGAGTATTTTGCTATTGCCGTGACAATTGTTGTTGTGGCTGTTCCCGAGGGGCTGCCATTGGCTGTGACACTAAGTCTTGCCTTTGCCATGAAGAAAATGATGAATGACAAAGCTCTAGTACGCAACTTGGCAGCTTGTGAGACCATGGGTTCAGCTACCACAATCTGCAGTGACAAAACCGGGACGCTGACGACCAATCGCATGACTGTGGTGAAATCTTGTATATGCACTAAGGTAAAGGAAATTACTAGCGACACTACCTTGCGTTCTGAGTTACCCGAGCCTACTCTGAAGCTTTTGCTTCAATCCATATTCAATAACACGGGCGGTGAAGTAGTTGCCAATAAACAAGGGAAGCATGAAATCTTGGGAACTCCTACTGATGCTGCTCTATTGCAATTGGGTTTGTCACTTGGTGGTGATTTCCAGGCAGAAAGACAATCAGCTAAGCTTATCAAGTTGGAGCCATTCAACTCTACAAAGAAGAGGATGGGTGTAGTGTTAGAACTACCTGATGGGCGCGTACTGGCCCATACTAAGGGGGCTTCTGAGATTGTTTTAGCTGCCTGTAGTAAGGTGATTAATGCAAATGGAGAGGTTGTTCCTCTTGATGGGGAAGTATTGAAGCATCTTAAGGTTACAATTGATCAGTTTGCTGGTGAAGCTCTTCGAACCTTGTGTCTCGCCTACATGGATCTAGATAGCAAATTTTCTCCTAATGACTCTATTCCCACTGAAGGTTTCACTTGCATAGGAATAGTAGGCATCAAAGATCCTGTTCGACCAGGTGTCAGGGAGTCAGTTGCTATCTGTCGTTCTGCAGGGATAACAGTTAGAATGGTTACTGGAGATAACATAAACACGGCTAAGGCAATTGCTAGGGAATGTGGTATTCTTACTGATGACGGTATAGCCATAGAAGGGCCAGAGTTTCGCGAAAAGAGCCAGGCGGAATTGGATATACTCATTCCAAAAATTCAGGTAGACATTTTTTTCATCTTGTTTTTTTTTTGTTTCTAACAAAAGTTCGTGCATTTGGATACAATAGCAAATCATAGCTTTATCAGGAGGGATCCCAACCCGTACTGGCCTATTAAGTTTATATTCATTTTAGCTCAAAGCTTACGACCTTGGCCTCCTTAGCTTATTGGTTGAGCGGTGAATTTTGAAAGCTTAGGCCAGATGTTCAAACTACCTTGCTCCCTGTTTGTTTGTCCCATGATTCACCATTGTTTGGATATAGTATTAATAAAGTAAACTTATTCCAGGTTATGGCAAGGTCTTCTCCTCTTGACAAACATATGCTTGTGAAGCAATTGCGAACAACATTTAATGAAGTTGTAGCAGTCACAGGAGATGGAACGAATGATGCTCCCGCCCTTCATGAAGCTGATATTGGACTTGCAATGGGAATTGCTGGTACTGAGGTATGTCTATATGCAGTTCAGCTGTACATGTACCTTGATCTACATCACATCTTTTACTTGCTTTAGAGTTAAATCTTTACCTGAATTTTCAGGTGGCTAAAGAGAGTGCTGATGTTATCATTCTAGATGACAATTTCTCCACCATTGTTACCGTTGCTAAATGGGGGCGTTCAGTTTACATAAACATTCAAAAGTTCGTGCAGTTTCAGTTGACTGTCAATGTCGTTGCCCTACTTGTTAACTTCTTTTCAGCCTGCTGGACAGGTAAGCAGGAAGTGCACACATTTGACAAATCCATTAGGGAACTGTAATTGGTACCCAACAAGTATTGATAAACATTCAAAATTTTGAACTCTTATTTTATTACTACTCTATCTGTTAAAGTCAGTTCACTACATTATTCACAATATCTATCCCATTTTGTGAGCAATCTAGTGAAATAGGACCAACGAGAGCGAGTAAAAAATTATATGTATGGTTGCAGAACCACCAGGGGGTACAGACTCATTTCTGTAAGGGGCACATAAATTTTTTTTACGCTGACGGATTTCAAATTCAGGTCATATCACTGTTGAAATGGCTAAGCTAGCTGTCTAATTGTTGGTACCAAGCAAGTTTACGAATTCTTGTATGCTTTAACTCTATATTTTCTTTATCTAGGGAGTGCTCCACTCACTGCTGTTCAACTGTTGTGGGTCAACATGATCATGGATACCCTTGGAGCTCTTGCATTGGCTACTGAGCCTCCAAATAATGAGTTAATGAAGCGGAAACCAGTCGGGAGGTCAGGAAATTTTATTAGCAATGTCATGTGGAGGAATATATTAGGCCAGTCTTTCTATCAGTTTATGGTGATTTGGTTCCTCCAAGCAAAGGGGAAGGCAACGTTTGGTCTTGAAGGCTCTCACGGTGATCTGCAGTTGAATACACTTATCTTTAACGCATTCGTCTTCTGTCAGGTAATCTTTCCTTTCTCTTCGAGATTTTCTGTCAGTCAAGTTACCATTCTATACAGTACACTATTTGACTACGAGTCTTTTGTGTTTCCTATGCTATATCTTTTAAGAAGCAGCAAAATAATCTCAAAATGGTGCTCTATTAAGCAGAATGCTCTGGGACAATCAGTAGTTCATGTCAAACCATATGGGGGGGTATAATATGCACTTTGGGTCGGGTCTAGTTCTATCGAGTTGGTCATCCTCAGGACAATGGCTATAGGTCACCAACCGGTCATGTTTATTTATTCTTTTGGTTATTTATCTGTGGAGTATTTCAAGGGCAATATCAAATTTGTCATTGTGAGTCATTTCAGATCAGGCCATTTTGGATCAGGTCAAATATTGACTCCAACAGAGTTTTGGATGGATACGGCGTTGAATGGTGTCAATTTGTGTTTTGAGTCATGTTTGGATTGTTTTTTCTGAAACTAATTCGGATCTTGGATTGAGTTTTTCAGTTGGGATTATTTGCCATGTTTAGTCCTGACAAGTTTGACATTATTTTTGCTTGCAGATATTCAACGAAGTAAGCTCCCGGAACATGGAGGAGATAGATGTTTTTAAGGGCATTCTTGACAACTATGTTTTTGTTACAGTCATCAGTGCCACCCTTTTCTCCCAGATCATAATTGTGGAATGCCTAGGTACATTTGCCAACACAACTCCTCTCAGTCTTCTACAGTGGGCCCTCAGTATCCTCATCGGATTTATAGGCATGCCAGTTGCAGCCGCCTTGAAGATGATTCCTGTGTAACAATCTCGTGCAGTTGAACATGTTCTTGTTTACGGAATGCTAACTTCATTAACAGCCAAATCAACTATTGAATGGAAGAATTTTGAGGTTCAAGGTTTTATTATCAAGAAACTTGGGCAGTTTTTTTTTATATTCATGATTTTTTTCCTAATTTGAGATGTATTTGACACGGTGACGCACTTTGCATAGAGTATGTTATTGAATTGGCTGCTTGTAGTTTTGTCAGCCATAGAGATGTTATTCTAGTTTCCATGTAGGTAAAAAACCTGGATCTTAGACCCTTTTGATTTGCTGTAACCAGTGTCCTGATTTTGGTTCTGTTGACCTGTAAAAGTTCAGCATCAATGGGAAATACCAGATTGTTTTTCTTCAATGTTGCCGTCTTTCAGATTCTCAAATTGTTTTGTCGTTCTACAAGAGAGAATGATGGTAGACATAACAAATGGATCAATTGGAATGCAGTTTGGATTGGAATGTTGGATCATTGCAGGTTTTAGTCAATCCGAGTGAGCTGTTATCACTTATCAGTCCCGTTTAGGTTGTCGTTTTTGAATCAATGATTTCAGTATCACGGACCAAGTCATTTATGTGACCTGAAAGGTTTTTGTTTGGAATCAACCATTTCAGGACAAGTTGGTTCCTGTCATTTCGGGTTTGGTTGGTTTATCTGGGTCACTGAAGTTTTGTCAGTTTTAATCAAGGGAATCTAAAAATCATGACCCTATAAGAACATGCTCTGTAGAACAGTAAAATCTACTGACAGCAGTGAATACATCAGCATTTTCATTTACAAGAAACAATGTTCATCAGCGTCATCGATTTTACAGTACACACTTCAGTGTTCTAACCTACTACTTATCATTCAACGCCTCTAGTTTCACACAAATACGACCAGACAGGCTCTAGCAATGCTTTGACGCTAACAAGTTCTTCCAAGCCTTCACCGTTCTCTACTTCCTCAATTCGACTTTCAACTTGAGGGTACAACTCCTGTATAAACTCCGTCATCATATTGAGCTTCCCTAACTGAGCGACATTTGGACCCACCAATTTCGCAAACACAAAACGCACAAGTCCAAGAACTACATCAAATTCCTTTCTTTGCAACCCTGTCGCACAGCCAAGGAGAAAGACTAGTCCAACCCCGTCTAATACCTCATAATTCCTTCGTAATAGATGAACCATCATTCCAACTAACTTCTCAAATGCCGGGAATTTCCCCTCCTCCGCGGGTTCCTCATCTTCCTCTTGACTCGAGTCAAGTCGTCTCATTTCACGAACCTCGAGATTACCAAGGATTATTAACCATGGATGAAGGAGCATTTCACCATCACTAGATAGGTGAAAAGATATATTTTCTTCCAATGATTGGTTTAAAATGCACCTTGATCCTAACCCTAGAATTATATCAGGCAGCCACTGCTTAGCTAAAGTGACTAAACGTGCTGCATAATTTGACCCACAGTGTAATTCTACCGAAGCTATCAGATCAAGAAGACTGTTGGAAACTTCATAAATTTCTGGGGGAGCTGGTGAGTTTTCACTGATACTTGCTAGAAAGACATTGACCAACTTGACTGCATAAGTGAAAGAACTCTTTAAGCAGACGTGGATTTCTCGGAGTTGTGCGTCCTCAAACTTCAGTTCATCATTATAACATCTCTTGAACATGGAGATCATATTCTGTATATATGCAGATGTGAATTTCAAACACCTGTCTTGGTTGTCCGAAAGGAGATTCATTGTTGCAGCGTCGACGATGAACTTTAGAATAGTGGTGCAAATCTTCACAAAGTTTAACATTCTTTTTCGGTATGCAAACGGAATTCCTACAAAAAATAAGCCCTTCTGAGATTATGGACTGATAGACAACTACAAGAATGGAGCCAAGTTTAATACACAGATACATGCTTGTGTCATATACTTGTAAATTTCTAATCCAGTGAATCTTATGAGATAATTGAGCGCATACAACTAAACGTCTAAACCATTAACAATACGACATAGAATGGCTTGATTGTAATGCATACAATTGTCTCATACTGGTATAAGTTTTTGTATGCGTGAAAAGAAAAACAATGTCTCAAAATTAAGTGTTTAAACCCGAGCAATAAATGTAGGAAAGAGGTCACCTCAAGCCAGCAACCATATTATGTCAGTAAAATACAAAGCACACAACCATACTACATTTTTCTTACCGTCATCATCTGATCCCAAGCCATCTCCATTAGAGTCTGGTTGCTTTTGTCTTTGAATTTGGATAGCATTGTTGCTGCATAACTTACATTCTGATGACAGTGACCCAAATTTTGCCAGGCCCCCATCATTAAGCATTTTTTCCGTGCAGCTAAGCAGATGACTTAATGTTACGTCCACTTTTGTTCCCTGAAATAGATTAAGTAATCAATGACAACAACTTCAAGCAGCAGTCATGCATGAGACTTGATGAAACACTAAATTACTCAAATAAAAAGAAGAGTACAGAGAACTGAGTTTCTAATACCACCTGAACCAACAATAAAGTGACACTCTATTTCCTTACTCCTTTCCGTTTTTGTGGGGAAAACAAATATTAAGAACTCGGAGACTCAGATTTAGAAAGCATTGAGGAACATATTGACATCATACACATACAGGTGAACATAACTTCAGATTGCATGTCATCATAAATAGACATGAAGATTATGGACTTGCCTTCACTGATAAGCCAGGATTTGTGTCAGTATCATCATTGTTGTGGTCATCAACATCGCTAACATTGATATTTTGAAGGGTCATATACATAGAAAGAGCCATATATGAATCAATCAGTGATGAATCCATAAAATCGCAACAGAAACTATGTGCAATGCTTGCTTCTGAAATCACTTTTAAGGCTAGAACAACAGCTTCTAAAGCCTTAGATTTGAACATAGCTTTTCTGCTGATTTTAGACGCCAACAAATCTTTAACTTGCCATGCTAGTCCAACAGCAATATGGTAACTATCTTTGAGCACTAATGCTCCTTTCCCATCAGCAGACTTGAATTTCTTCGGCATTTTCGGCATCTTGCCTTTCTTCCGCTTAGAAGACAGAGCTATATCCCTAGGTATTTCAATCCCGAACAAATTGTTGCACCCAACGGCAGCATCTTGCAAAAGCCTCGATACAGCCTCAAACATACTGTCAAACCAGTTGCAAGTCAAAGCTAGTTTATGGGCGGAACGAACTTCAGCTTGCCTTTCACAATTCATAGACAAACCTTTACAATTTGTGACTACATCTATACATTCTTCAAGCAGCCCACTTACACCGGTTGGAGAAACAAGAGAAACAATATCAAATAATCTCGATTGACAATCCCCAAGCAAGGCAGCTGACAAGAGACCTTTCATTTTTTCACCAGAAAACATTTCTTTTAGAACTTCTCTAGTAGATGGCTCATTAACCAAGTTTCTACAAAGGTGCCCTAAAGCAACAAAGATTCCCTTGGTGTAGTTCACATCAAGTTCATTAGAGGACAGGATTACATGAATAAGAATCTTGACAAGTTCCATGACAGACTTTGAAGACGCTCCTTCTGATGGAGCAAACTCACAGAACCTTGCACCGGCCATAGGAGACCTTTTTATTAATGTCAGAACGCGAGAGCATGCATCTGAGACGTTGACTTTTGACGGGAAGTATGAAGGTATAAGTAGTTGTGTGATCTTTTGAGCAACAGCTGGTTGATCATCTGCAAGGGTACTCAAGAGAACGTCCAGATTGACCACCTATAGAAACAGAACAACATTAATAAATTCGAAATAAGAAGTAAACGAGGCAGAAGCTTCATACCCTCGCCATCTTACATTAAACATCTCATTTGACATTAGGCAGTGTCCAAGATGTTTGTATTAACATAATAATTAATTAGTTACAATTGTAATTTGCGAAAGTTTTTTTGACAATAATAATAAAGGTAAACAATTTGCATCATATTATTAAATTTAATATTTTTATAATATTTACGAACAAAATTTGAAGCTTTGACCCAAATAAGGTAAAATGGAAAGTTTAATGCGAGGGGGAGGGAGTATTAATCTTGCATTTGAGTTGGCTCTTTCTACCTTGATAAATTGAAATCCGCGGATATCCATAACAAGCAGCAGAAGATCAGCAATAGCAATTCGAATAGGCAGAGCAGGATCCGATATCATTTTTCCCAACCTTGGCAGAAGAACTTTCAGGATTTCATGTGCTTGAGGATTGCCCATCAAATATATTATACCATTCAAAGTCGAAAGTCTAACCTCATTGCTTATATCATGACACATATCATCAAAAATGATAGTTAGTATTTTCGTAATTGTAGAAGATGGAATGATCTCCCAAAACAAACGAAGGATACGACAACATCCTTCCACTGCCACTACCCTCACTTCAGGGCAATCATCTTTAAGAAGTTTCTCGAGCAAGAAGAATTCTTTGTCAAGTAATGTGTCCTTAGCCTCCTTTGAAGCATCAGGATCTTCAAGAGGAAACAAGTCTAGAAGTAAGTGAAGTGCATTTTGACGAACATTTGAATTTGCAACCTGCATTTGCCAACAGGATTTCAAGTTATTGTCAAAACTTAACGCAAAACCAGATTCTTGATATGTTAACAAACGGTGCATATCCCTAATCAACTTTCCAATTGACTGGTGCAGTTAAAGGCACTTTACACACAGAACCCCTCCTATTCCACATTTTCACTCAAGGCACTCTCAGTTACGTTCTGAATGAGCAGTTACAAAAATATGCACCCAGATCACTTGATTAAAGATATAGTCGGCCTTATTAAGATATGCCGCTAGGATAGCATGAAAATCATTTTCAAACATGGCCCTGCGCGGCGCCCTTTGAACAACCAATATAAGCTAAATCATTCCCAAATTTGACCAATGTGATCAGCATTCTAGTCACACCCCCGCGCCAAGTTCAAAATTTGCTTTCGCTCCATGTATCGAGCAGTATTGGTCCACATCCTAAGTCTTTTTGCTATTCTTGATTAGACCAAGCACACTAATTAACAGATAATAGTCTCCTATCTTTTCAAGCTGAAATGCTTTTAAATTTCAAAAAAACTATGAGCAAAATCTACTTACAACCTTGCACCAAGTGCAAAAGTTCATTTCTTTGTTATGATAATCCACACGAAGCACGTAAAAAACACCAAAAATACACAGCTCTGACGAAATATATCTAAATATACAGTCCATTATGTACAAGCGAATTAAGGAAGCTTATCAAGAAGTGTTCAAATTACCTGCAAGGACCGAAAAATCAAAGGCTCAGCAAGGCGAAAAAGGAGCTTCTCAACACCATCAGTAGTCCTTTGATTAATAAACCCTCCTAAAACCCGACGAATAGAGGCAGCAAAAGTAGCAGAAGAAGCCAATGTAGCACCCTCAATCAAACCCTGCAAAAACCCGTCTTCAATCTCGACCCGAAAATCAGCATTTACACTCTTCCAACCTTGAAACAAAATGTCACCATAAGCTTCCAACATTGACTTCCTTCCAAAAGGGATTTGTGACTTGATCATGGCCAACACTTCCTTCAAGAGTTGAGGGCTTAACCTGAACAAAAAGGCGATAAACCGCCTTCCATCGTCGGTATTCAAGTACAATGGAGTGATCACACATCTAATTAGTAAGAATTTCAAGTCCTCTATGCTTTCATCCTCGAAATCAAATAACTCAAATGCATCCCTTAGCACACAAACCCTATGCACATCCACCTTTTTCGTCAATGTTAACGACCTCGAAACGAGAAACGGAAGGAATTGAGATATTAACAATGCCCTCCCATCAAGCCCTTCCTTCCACCACTCCTCACACAAATTAGATATTTCAGTCAATAAACCCGTATCCGACTCGAAAAGGATCAAATTATCATGTAATTCCCTCACAGCAGGGAACAAATTGTCGGGTGAAAACGCTTTCTTGGGGTGTTTGGCACAAAGTAAGGCAATGTAGGCATAGATTTGAAGATTGTGAAGAAGGGTTTTTTGGTGGGCTTGTTGGGTTTGTTCAGCATAGTTGAAAGCCGGGTTTCGAGACGATTTACGGGGTTTTTTGGAAGGGGGGGAAGGTGGGGTTTTAGGGTTAGATGGGGTTTTGAAGGAATTAATTGAGGAAGAAATGGCGGAATGAAGAGAAAGAGGAAGGGAAGTGGAAAGATCAGATGAAGAAGAAGGGGAAATGCTATGAATTAGGGTTTTTAAAGAAGGTTTAGCAGATTTAAGAGAGAGTTTAATGGCGGATGCAAGAAATGATTCTGCAGAATTTTGGAGAGATGAACGCAATCTTTTCTCCATTGTTGAAGAGATAGAAAGAGTAGAGAGGGAAAATGAGGAAATGGGAATTTTGAATGAGATGCCAATGCGTTTAGCTCGCTTGATAGGTTCTTTAAATCGGTTCGGTTTAAATTCGGATTTATAGAGCTCAGGCAAAGCTTGTTCGAGTATTCAAATGTGAATCTCAAACTTAGCAAGACTCGTATCAAAAGCTCGTGCGGATATTTTACTTCTTTCCAATATCATTTATTTTAAATTATAGTTCATTTTTTTTTTTCTAGGAGTAAATGTTAAGGTTTAATATTTAATAGTTATATTATATTTATTTTTTTACGAAAATGTATTTGTAGTCATATTTTTTGAAAGTGAAACAATGTAGTAAGTAATATTTCCTCAATTTCATTATGATCTTTCTGCTTGACTTTTTACGGTCTTCAAGATGATACTTTGACCGCAGTTCCAAGCACTTATATAATACTGTACATTTTTTTGGTGAATTATAATTTCAGAAGGATTGTCTAGTTACTTGTGTAAATATATTGGTATTATATACTCTCTTCTATTCAACCTAATGTTCCTCTTTTATTATAATACTTTTTTTTTAAGATTTTGCTATATATTTAAGGTCAAAGTTTTGGAACTTTGACCTTAAAAAGTCAAACAGGAAGATCTTAATGAAATGGAAGACATAATGAAAAAAAGATGAGTTAGAAGTTCAATTTTTTAGACTTTGTGAGCTTAAGAGTCCATCACCATTGCCACCACAACTACCTAGCGGTACCTCCGATGCTACCCCTTCATCGGCTATCGCCTTCTCCTGCCCATCACTGGTTGTTACCTTTTCCTGCATGCTGTCGGTCGTCACCCTCTTAGCCCACTACATGCTCATTGAACCACACTCCTTTTCGAAACCTCGAACACAACCCACTTAAACCGCAACACTATCCTTCTAAGTTCTAAAACACCGAAAAACACTGTTCCGACTTCATGTCTTACATGTAAGTTGAAATGAAGTCAACAATATTATACAACCAGTTAAGAGAGGGGCATCTCGTATCCACAATATGTCATTATTCTAGTGTCTTTGGAAATTAAGGCATGCTAAACAAAAAAGCACGCCTACTCTGTAGTTTACAACAACTATTACTAGTTTACTACTACGAGAGTACGAGTACATCATACAAGTAAGCATTACAACAACTATTACTAGTTTACTACTACGAGTACATCCATCATACATGTAAGCATTATGTCAAATATTATTCCGATCACCTACACAATTATCTCCGTCCAAGTAACAGAGACGTATAATCAAAGAATAATATTGGATATATGAAGCAAATGTTTCCATCCAAAGCTATAACTATACACAACGTGAGTTAGATCAATTATTTCCAAACGGCCACCAGCTCTTCTTGCGTTCTGTTTCACAGGGAGGCAAATCTGCATCTCAAAACCACCATCTGGTCATCACACTTTTTATGTGAAGAAGCTCAACTTTCTACAGAAATGGAGAAATCATTAAATATAAGCATTTCAGTGGCCTTGCGAAAAATATCACCTTTTCTTCGAACTAATAATGCAACATTTACTCATTATTCACAAAATCCACCGAAGTTTCTGAGCAATGTATTTTCAATAAAATGTAACCCCCTTTTTGACACACAGTAGAACACAGATTTTTTTTTTATATTTGGTGTTCAAATGTTTCATAGCATATAGATCATGTTATACCGTCAAAAGATTTGTAAAAAAATGGTTACCTAATTGTCACATAAATTTAAATGGCTACTCCTATTTGTTTCTTCATATAGCACACAGACAGCAGTAGCAAGCCAGCAACCGCTTAAAAAATAATATTGGCAAATTGAACCATTAATGAGATGACATGAAAATTACCTCCTTGTGGATAGATCGAGTTGTAGTGCACTTCTGCCCAAAAGCTTAGTAAGATGACTGCATAAAAAAAGGTCGGGAAACAAAAAATGAGAACTCTTCCTGTCCAGAAACTAATAACCCGTATCACTTAAGTATGCTCCCTTCTTTCCAAAATTACTAGGATTGGCACTAGTAGATATTACACCTTTTTTTTTTTGCAGTAAAAAATAGATTTTCGTATAAGTTGCAAACAATTAGTCATTAGTCGTCGTTAGGGGGGACATGTATTGACCTAGTACTCTTTAAGTAAAATTCTCTGCAACGTACTGTATTTAATTACCACATTCTCTCAAAGTAAGTGATGAGTATCCACGGTGGAGTACCAGCACCACAAACAAATCAATACCAAACAACGCAGGAACTGACTTAAAGGAGATGAACAATAAGATGTGTAAGAAGGAACCCTAAGGAAAAAGTTGACAACCTTTCAAATGACTTGCAATAAATGTGCAAATTTGCAAGTATCAATCAAACAGTCAAAGGACAATGAACTCAACTACTGCAATCTAACTTTCATCCCTCAGCAGTAACAACAAAGTCTTTGTCAAAAATAATTTGGTGTCATCTGACATAATTTGAGGTCAGCACTACCAAAAAAGAAGGGAATTGTCGCACAAGATCAATATTAAGATGAAGAAAAGATGATTGGCCTCAAAATGAAGACCCTAAGGTTACATTACTCACTTCGTTTTGACATTTGAACTTTAGGAATTATCTCCATGTAGCAGGTCTCTTTGAATGAAGTCATCAGAAATATCTTCACACCATACTGCAGAAATGAGCATTGTATGTCAACAACAATATTACCGTGCTGCCTCAAAGGCTCCTGGCCTCCCTAACTGACAAGGTAAGGAAGGGTCAGATGTACGTAGCCCCCCTTATCCCGCCATTTGTAAGAGCGTTGTATGTCACTCAAGTAAAATTTCACAGGAGCATGTAAATTTCAGAGAAAAAAAAAGATGAAATCAGCAATCATTCGTCAAACATATGCACCACAAGGGATAAATTATATCATACTTTTAAAAATGGGAACTTGACTCCTTTATTACTAATAATGAATTCCCAAAACCGACTAGGTTAAGGAAAGCAAGTAAAGAGTTGGAAGATAGAGTAGTACATAAGAACTCTGCACCTAAAGGTGGCAGCATAAGAGATTAAGATAATCTACAGCTCTCTCTATGTTCATGTCGATTCACGACTTAGTTTGAAAATGCGCAAGGCGCACCGAGGCGCTAAGGGGCCAAGGCGATGAGGTGCAAAGCGCAAGGCGAAGGCGCGCGCCTTTTGGACGCGAGGCGCCCTATTTTTAATAACAAATTTGTAATTTCCAAATACTTTTTTTGGCAACAATAGCTTTTTTAGGAGTTTTCAAGTTGGCTAACATGTCAAGGAGTAAAGTTGCCAATAATGGGGAAAACAAATGGTGAGCCATGTCTAAAAGATATGGAAAGTGTGTACTAGTTAGCCTTGTTAGGTGAGCCTTGTCTAAAAGGCGCACCTAAAATGCACCGAGGGGTTTTGGCTAGTGCCTCATCCAAGGCACGCCTTAGGCGCACTCAAGGCGCGCTTTTTTAAACTAAGATTCACGAGTGCACGTGGCGACAGCTAGATCATGCATAATTGTTGCGGCAATTGGTAATTGGTCTAACCCGCAGTCCCGCACCATTTGGCCCAAAACCCGACTCAAGAATACCCGAAATCTGGATTGACCCAAACCAACCCGTAGCTGACCTGAACTTTGCTGATCAAAATCCAGGCAGAAGAAATAAGATTCAAATTGCACTATCTAAACACCATCGTTTAGCTTGCATAAAGCAGTAAAACAAGCATAACTATGTTTATCCGTTGTTCCTGCAGTCCTAGTTAGCTTCTTTCTCTTAACCTACTTACAAACCACACTTCTCATTTTTTTATGTTTTATTTATGAAGACCTAGCTTAACCTACTTACAAACTCTATCCAGAAAAAATGTGGAAAAATCAATATAAATTTTATCCAAAATTTTAAAATAGGTTGAGATTAACATCGTATTGTAATTGTGAATTTTTTAAAGTTTGTAGTTTTTATGATTAGAAATTTTAGATATTAGTGAGTGGAGAAGATGAATAGAATCAAAATATATCAAATGTGGTCTCTATTTATAGATTATGAAAAGCTAAAAATATTAGTACAATTTTTTAAAATATACATCCCCTTTCCCTCTATTCACGCTTAGTTTTCTGAATTCTGATTTGCAATGGAATTGATTTTGCTATGCTACCTGTGTGAGTGGTGCTGTAGACAGACGTTCCCACATTCGGCCGAGGAACTCTAGGAACGCAAGTTAGAACTGGTCTATATTTTAAATTTTGCTTCCTTTAATTTTTATTTGTTATTTTGTCATTATTCAAGCCCTAGAAGGCTAGAACTAGTTAGACACGTAGACCTACCAATAAACTACCAAATGTTTCAATATTCGACTGTCGCAATATCAGTTATAAGCGCCACAACAAGAATTCAGCAGCTTTAACTCAAGAAGCCCAATATTCGCGACAACTGTCACAAATCTAAAGGCATAACCACCTTTTCTAGAATCATTATGAAGAATAACGCTTGATATGGAAATTAAATTTGCTCACCGAGTCAGCAGCAGCCTGCAATGTTACATGATCTCCCCATTCAGTGCTCCTGTTTCCGTTCACATAAAACGTAAGACAGACGTTTGACATAGATTAATTTCCATGCATCCTAAATTCCTAATGCAAGTATTTAAAATTTCCACATAAAAATATGTGTTTATTTTTCAATTAATTTTTTGAAATAATGCTGAAATATAAAAAAAAAAAATGAGCAAAATGGCTCGTTACAAAGTACTCAGTGAACTAGAGTCTACGTAGGATTGGATTTTCGGAAGCTGGTTAAGGGAAATAACCACCACTTCAAGTAGCGTCTTTAATTTAGAGCCACCACCCCAATATGTGTATTTTATGCTGCGTAGTCCAATATATATAGAATTAACGGGTATTGAACTCATGAGCTCACAGCAACTTCAGAAGTTCAAGCTACAGACAAATGTACTCCATGTGTTACTGCTCTTCTTTCAACATCAGTCTTACATATATCAGATATTCAGGGGTGTGATGCTGTGATCTTTTTTTAGCACAAAACTGGGTCACTTCAAGTAGCAGTTCTTTCCATATACAACAACTATACAAATTCGATTCGGCGTAGAACGAACCTATTTTGCCAAAAATTTCGAAACCAACAAATTTTACGAATTTTATGCGACATAGCTGACATTTATATAAAGAAAATTCTTCTTTTTTAGGATTCAAATAGATTAAACATATGAGCAACTACAGGGAGTTTGTAAAGAATATTAACCACACAATGATGGAACAACATAAGCATTTCCAATCACAATATAAATAGAACACAAAATTGAGGTAGTACCTGGACATCTTCTTCAGATATTCACCATACTCCATGGGTACGTATCCCTCGTAGAACTCTGGTTGGGCTTTAAGCTAATAGCAGAAACAGTAAATAAAACATATCAAAAGTAGCTCGCTTCAAATACTTTGTTAGGAAGATCCCGTGACTAATGATAAAAGATACTCCCTCCTATTCACTTTATTGTTCCCTATTTCCTTTTTCGGATTATTCGGGTTTTCTTCCCTATTTCCTTTTTTGGGTTGATTTGTGTGGTCCAAATTCATTTACATGTGGGGTAGTGTGTTTTGTGTGGTCCAAATCCACTTTCTTATTTCTAGTGATAAAAGGAAAGGGGAAGAATATTTATCTCAGAAAACAAACGTGGCTGACTAATGAGGAAATATATATTTTTTAATTTTTGTAAGAAAACCAACCTGGCTGACAACCTGTTGTCTCACGAACTTGTGGTGCTCCGGAGTACGATAGAATTGATCTGACAAAGCACGGAACTGAGGAAATACACTATGAGCAGAAAATAATGAGCAGTTGCACAACATGAATTTTTAATCAAATGACAATTTAATTGGAAGGTACGCATGGTAGACTGACGCCACATGCACACTGTAATAAAGCCACGTCTGGTAACAATAATGAGGAAAAGAGTTGAAAACAACTACATTAAACCCCCCCTCCCCCAATGCCTAAAGGGTTTCCCGTAAATGGTACTTATGGTAGAATAAGAGGAGGTTGGATGTACTGATATACATATACATGACCTTACTCTTGTGTACAGAGGATGTTTACCAATGGCCCAAAATAAAAATTGCATTGAGGATTGTATTAAATGACTGCTACTTCATAGTCAAAAGAAACACACCCGGTTTAGTTATCAGTTTACTGATATACATAACCTTAATCTTGTGTACAGAGAGGATGTTTACCAACGGCCCAAAATAAAAATTGCATTGAGGATTGTGTTGAATGACTGCTACTTCATAGTCAAAAGAAACACACCCCGTTTAGTTAATCAGTTTACTTTATTCGATCATAACTAAGACCCAAAGAATGACGACTTTAACGGATAAGCTATACACAAGAGTAGGATATACCAGCGCAATCAAACCATTAAATTCGACTAACAAAAAACTTATTTATGCAGGTAGCAACAAGAATCAGTCTCTGGAACTAACCTGGCAATTGCCATCTCCTTGAACCTTGAGTTCAGTCAAGTCATACAACTGCAATCTGATTTAAAATTGTCTATATCAAAATTATACAGGGCAACTAAAAGTAAACATTGACTCACTGAAATTCTATGCTAGCACACATGACACAGCATTATATATCAGCATCCTGTTGCTAGAAGAAAATGACACATAGAATCTCGACCAAAGAGGAATGCTCATATAAGAAGATCAAATCTAGTCACATATAAATACAAATGTCATCACATTGCACCCTTTATGAAGTTGTTATGATTGATGACGGCCTCACCCCAACCTGACACTCTCAGACACACACCCAAAAAAAAACACAGGTTCCAAGATTAACATATATACCTGTCTAGCAGTCTTTGATGATCAGATGTTGCATCGTCCATAGAAGGAATTTCTCCATTGATACGGGGAACATGCTGCAAAGGCAAATAAAACATTCACTTGGATCATTATCTGATAAAAGCTACCTCAGCATGGCCACTATTACCCGGTTTTATATTTACACAAATGAAATACCAAAACAACAGTTATAGTCCTGGCAAGTGGCAACTCTTGGGGACCCATATAAACACAATTTATGTCTACCAGCATCAGAACTAACATATGAATGCAATAATCTTATCGAGCTCACATAAGATTAGCGACAAACACAAGTTTGGTAAAAAAAACTTTACCTTGACTTTAATAGCTATGAAGACCATTGAGATAATAAATGCTTACCGGCACAGAGACCATTTGATCCAGTCTTTTGCCCAGCTCTCCATCAACAGAAGACTCATCCACAAATTCTAGAGAATAGGAATAATCTTCACCACCGTTTGGTCTTTCACCAGGACCAGAACATGAACTTGAATAAACTGTATCACCTGTTCCCTGTGCATTCTCTTGAACTGCAGGTAAGGAATATCCACATCAGTGGTCAAATCGGCGTATTGCAAAAACCATGTCAAGCAGCGGAGATAAGAACAAAGTAGATAAAACATGCAATCTATTCAGTACCAGCACAGTAACTTGTTGAGGATGGTAGAAGCCAATCTGCTGAATCCTGAAATTGATGTGGTTCTGAATGTGCAAATTGAGCTGAATCGTCAACTTGAAACCGTGAGAAGTCTTCTTGCAAAGTATGTGCAATTACAGCATCGTTTTCTAAATAGTTATAACCAGCATTGGAAGCTAAATCATAATTATAAGATCTCATATATTGGTCGTGGTACATGCTTCCATCTTGATTACAATCACAACCGTAACTAGAATTAAGAAAGGGGCCAACATCAAGAAGATTTAACCCCCATCGAATGACATCTTGATCTGGCTCATTCACGGTCATCTTTTAATATTTTTTCGCCCGAGACCTGAACATCAAAGTAAACAAAAGTCATGCATCAGCACTTCATTTAGTTCATTATATCACATACAAGTGACTAAGTGAAGTACATGTCCGCATTACAAGGAGGCAACAAGTTCTTTAAGCTGCATGAAGTTTTATTCAGAAACAAGTGTGCATGCTTCATGCATAAGAGGTGAAGGTGCATGCTTCATGCACCCCAAGAGGTGAAGGTGCATGCTTCATGCACAAGAGGAGCACCGTTTAGGAAAACGAAGTTTATTTTGGAAACAAGTGTGAAACAAGATTCCTTTTTGGATTATAACGAGAGTTAACACGCGGCATATAAAAAAAAAAACTAGGTATGGTAGGGCAGCGGGCAGGGCATAATAAAAGAATTTCTAAAAATATGGAAATTGCACAATAGTGCGCTTCAACAGCTACACCTTACGCAAAAGATGTGTCTATGGCTCCTCAAGGCATTCTGACCAGTGCATGCGAGAGTCTCGCGCGTAAACACCCCCAATGCACACTTATATAAACTAACACTGCATTGCAGCCAATTGAAGATGGGGGGTATTGCCCTACTGGCAATAATTTCACCTACAACCCCAGAGGTACTCGGTACGAACCCCTATTGCCTCTTGGAAGGACCCCTTGATAACTAGCTTCCCCTCCGAGAGGTACTTCCCAACAAATAAACCGGATTAACCCACTCTACAATTCCACTTCCACCAAATAAAACGGAAAACTTAACAGCCTCAGTAAAGGAGGCGGCGGCTCCATTTAACATCACTAACATTATCACCCTTAGGCCCTAGCCACTCACGCCTACTACCCTAAATCAACCACCACGCTTTCACGAGGTAAAACCGTCTTTAAAAACCCTTGAACTAATATCAATATATTGCAATACTTTCATAAACAGGGCTTTTATCTCTTCAAGAGGTGGCGGAGCCAGAATTTAAAGGTAGGGGGCGAATGGGTAATAGTATAAGGTACACCCGAAAAAAAATCAAAAAGTTTTAACTAAAAATTCAGAAAATCTCATCCGTCAGGGGAGAGCGCCTCTGCTAGCCCCCTAGCTCCACCACTCTTTCAGAGACGGAAACGTATACAATCAAATGAAACCGAGGAAATCATATCACAACCATTACAATTCTCGGTTAGTATAGTAACAACCAGGCAAAATCATCACCAAATCAATTAAAACGACCACACAAAATACACAATTATCTTAATCAACAAGTTGCACTTTAATAATTTTCTTGATTAATAAAATTGTAAATTAAATTGAAAAAACAGCAAAAACAAACCTAAACATTCAGAATTTAAACGTTAATTTAATAACACGCCACCAAATATCAGAAATAATCAAACTAATCATAATCTGGTATAGTATAAATATAATTATATAATTAAGATGAATAAACTATGTTATGTGTCATGATCAATTAGAAATTTAAGTAAAATTATTTACAACATACTTACGATAGGTGATCGGAACGTAATCGGCTAGCTAGATCTATGGAGAAGAGATAAAAAGACTCCTTTCCAGTTGGATTACTGATAAAGTTGAGACGGTTTTACGATAATCTTATATCCTTACAATTTCTTTTTGTTAGTGTGTACACTTTACGGTACGGTGTTGTTTCGTATCACGTTATTTTGATATGAGACGGTTTCACGGGAAACTTGCTTTATTAGACCAACAACAAGTGGATGAAAATGTTCAAATTAGGAGTATCAGCTTTCTCGTCATGATTCTGGATTGGATCGTAGCAGTTGTATTTGGGCTTTGAATAATATTGTATGTTGGGTAATTGGGTTTGGCGGCCCAATTGCTAGTGGTATCTGTTCATAATATATGGGCCTTTTTGTGTGTTTCACACTTTCACTTGCTTGTCACTTGTCGAGGTAGGTTAATTTGTGAATTTCATTAATTTTATACTTTTTTTTTGTTTCGGTGATTTATTTACCTTTGTTTTTGCCACAGAGAACAGAAGAGTATTTGTAAATATAATCGTTAGATGACAAGTGGATCAAGATAGAGTGGATGATCAAATAATTCATGCAAAACATTACCAAATGAAAAAGGTAAATAAATGAGTAAGACACCCAAAAATAAAATAGGTAAACAAGTCACTGGGGAGGAGGGGGTATAAGCCTCACACATTATTCACTTAAGTATTTCAACTAGGGGAACTCATTCATTCACATAGAATTAGGTGGGTGCTTAGATGATGTGAGAAGACAAATTATTACCTATGATCGATAATCAATTAATAATTTGCATTCTTTGATATCTCCTAGTTACTCTTATCTTTTTGTTACCTCGCGTCCCTTAAAAAAAACCAAGTCAATTTTATCATTTAAAGTGCCAACATAGCAATAGCAAAATTCCCCAAATCTTTTACATCCAATTCAACATGTCCACGACCTAATATAACAAACGGGATATTCACTTGTAGGTGCATATCTTAATAGATCACCTGAAAACATGACCCCATACTTGTTCAAAATCAAACAATAAAAAGAGCAAATGTGACAGGTTTATACCATCTTTACCAACCCAAATCTAAGCTACTTTACTACACTTATGCTATTTATAGTCACTTTAGCTAACATGTACATTAACGTAGAGGTTGCATTATTTGGATGTGTTTTCAGGCATTTCCGCTTTAATATATATGTATCGTGATCGAGGATTGCATTCCGAGTTCGAAAAACAACTTTACACTCAAGTCGTGGACCAAACACATGTTAAACAATGGGTTAAGAAAAGTCAAAAGCTTTTGAATTAGTGACGAGTCAATACCATAAACCAAAGCACTGAGTCAAGAGAAGACGAAAAGACGGGGTGAGATTAACCGCGACATGCGATTTTCGCTGCCCCATGCCGCAACACTAGCCATCCATCCTTGAACAAGCCGCTCCATGCAGTAAATGCAGCGTCACGCAGCTCAGATTTTATCTGACACTTTACGCTTGAGCTTCACTTGATGTTTTAGTTTGTGTTCTATCTTCTTCCTCCCTCCCATGTGGTCAAGATGCTATGTCACGAGGTCTTGGTTGGCAACACCTCTGCTCCTTTTGTGGTCCTGGTTCAAATCATATTGAATCTCTTGAGCATATTTTTAGAGATTGTTTCTTAGCCTCAAGATTTTGGTTTGGTTCTGATCTTGGTATTAGAAGTGAAGCTGGAAGCCATTTTTCCATCCAACTTGGATCTCTAATTGGATTGCTTTACTTTCTAAGCAACCTAATCCAATTGTTGCGATTTCTTCTTTCATCAGTGTTCTATGAAAAATTTCGTGCCTTCGAAATGATAAGGTTTTTAAGGATTAGGATCATGTTTATGTTGGTAGTCTTAAAGTAATTAACCTGGAAACTAACTTCAACGTTCTTGCTGAAACAAAGAAGTTATGTTCTCACAGTGGTTCGTTCTTTTTAGAGGATGAAGACCTTAATGATTTGGATTGAGTTTTAAATCATCATCCTTTCTTCCTTATTGGATCATCTTTATGCTCTGAACACATACGCTTGAAATGTGATGCTTCATGGACTGCAGGGTTTCATGCATCAGTTGGTTGGATTTTTGTTAACAACAATGGATCTGTTTTCCATACTGCTTCCTCAAAATTATGGGCTAAGACACCCCTTCAGGCTGAGGCTACGGCGCTTAGGGATGCTATTGTGCAGGCCCTCTCTTTGAGATTTAGACATATTGATGCAACCTCTGACTGTTTGTGTTTGGTGCTTCAAGTGAAGAATATCATCACTGATATTAGAAGCCTTTGCTCTTCCTGTCATTGTTTCTCGCTAAGCCATTGTCCTAGGAAGTTTAATCGGATTGCACACAACATAGCAAAACTTGTTATGTAATTTGCAATCTTTTACATAAAAAAAAAAAAAAAAAAAAAAAAAAAAAAAAAAAAAAAAACTATGACTTTTAACTCTAATTAACTTACCATACTCCTCTACTTCATCCTCATGTATCATACTTAGGAAAATGACCCGTTAATCAAATACATTTTTATTTCAATTTAGTTCATGATTGTAGACTCTTTACCTAGATAACTACAATTTCCATTCTCAGTTTTCTTCTTACTTTTCAATGTTTATAGAGGGGCTAACTTTCTCATAGGTCAAGCAATTGAAACTAATGAATTGTGTTTCGTAAGACTTTTTTACTCAATTTTTTTATCTCTTGAATATTAATTTTTATTCTCAATTTATTATTATGATTATTGATAGTTCTTGTTGGTTTGACCATCTAACTGGTCTTATCACTAGTCTATTGCTAGTTTAGGAAATTGAATCTTTTGTTCACTTGCGTAGCCACAGTTGCAATTATAGTTCCTCAATTGTATGATTTTCATCATTGTTGAAGTAGTGGGAGAATAATCATCATATGAATCAAGGTGTAGAACTTAGTTCTCGTGTATGCATTTGTTCATCTTTGTTGCCTTCTTTAGTTATACTATAACCTATGACATGATTTTATTTAGAACCACATGACTGAATTTATATACGCTTGGACAAGATTGTCATCACCATAAGAGTTATTTAGGTGCGCTCTTCGCAATGAATAATTAAAATGGTAAGGAGTAGAAACTCATATTTTCACAACAAAGTATTCAAGAATAATTGGAGACTGAAAGAGTCAATGATCGAAACTAACTCATTTGTGAAAAATGTAAGACTCGAGAACTTTTTATAATTTAAATTCAATATAATCTTTTAATGTTTTTACTTTGTTTTATTCACATAATATCATTTATAATGTCTTCAAATATTAACATCACAAAATCCAGATCACTTCAAGTTATACGGTTTTAGGTTCCATTATACAAAGTTAGAGTATCAACTACAGATTTAATCAAGCACAAATTCTTATTGAAGACGGACATTATCCGTCACAAGCTGAAGACGGATAGTGCCCCTTTCACAATATGCAAGTGACACTATCCATGGGATGCTTCATTTTCCCCCACTTGCCTTTCCACTCGCTTTATTGTGAGAGGGGCACTATTCGTTTTCAGCTTGTAACGGATAATGTCCATCACAAGTAAGACGCTTTCTTAATCAAGTTAGTTCCAATTTTACATGGTGTTGAATTTTTATGAATTCTCTTTGAAGCCCATGAGTACTTATATATACCAAATCAGTCCGTCAATATTTCGACCAAGCAAAAGAATCATCAATATGTCGTTAGGTTCCTACACTAACAAACATGTACTTCACGTCCACTGCCCTTTGGCTTTGGTTTACATTGGACTATTGTATTGTTGAAAAGGCACTAAAAAGACAAAGACTATGCAAATGAAATCAATATCTATATCTATATATATTATTAAAAGAGGGTTTTTTTGAGCGATATTAGAGCGTTCACATTATCTTTTTTAGTTTTAGRARAGTATATTACAAGATCTTCCAATATTATGACAAAGATACTATGTAATATTTTTAATATCAAAGTTATATTTTACATAAAAGAATTTTTTKATTATCAATCTAACCAAAAAGTATAATRCAAAACATTTAGAAACTTAGATATTTGGATTCGTTGCGAAAAATGTTTTCATTTGAGTATAAATTTCGTATTATTTACTACTTCCTCTCTTCCATTGAATTATTTACATTTACTTTTTGCACAAATATTAAGAAAATGRGATMTCTYTACTTTTCATATGTTTACTTACACAACTACTCTCATGTAAGCCCCTCATATTTTGGCATCCACCCACCGAAAATTATAAAAAGTAGACAATGGTATATGAGTCATTTAATTGATCAAAAAATATCCATAGATAGAAACGTAAACAGTCAGAGGAACGAGGTAAAATGGAAAACGTAAACAATTCAATGCTATGAACGAAGCATTATTATTTTCTCAAATTTTAATTATGATAAAAGATGGTGT
>VHZZ01001603.1:11225-25735 GCA_009801015.1 Silene noctiflora | reverse complement strand
GGTAATTATTTGTAGTCAAGAGGTTGACAATCCGTTCATATAAGTTGTATGATTTTTTATTTTATACGGTAATTTTTTAATCGATTCATATTTGTAAAGTTACATAGTGAAAATATTTTGATTTTAATGAAAGTAGGGAAGAAATGAATTAATTGATGTAAGCTCCAAAAATGGTAACTAATTATGTTTAAAGAATATGGTAGACCCTACTTAAATTAAAAAAATTTCTCTTTCTAATTTTGAGGGACCAATAGCATCCCTTTAAATGTTATGACTTTTATAGCAAAGTGAATCTATATTCCAATTATTTGTTTGCAATGCAGGGACTAATATGCACATCCACATGAATCATTTGCTCACGGATAGTGATTCAATAAAATTTGTATTAGCAAATGTTGCTAACATTCACAAATGAATAATAACTGAAAAATGTAAACAATTTATTAAGAGGGACGGAATTCAGCATGCTACTCCGTATCATTTAATTGCATTGTTTATCATAGCCACCAACTACAGAGTAAACCATACGCACACGATAGACGGAGGCAATCATTCAATCAACGGTGTTTGCATTGTTGACATACTAGTTGTAAACTTCTAAACTTGTAAACAAATCAAGTAGTTGCAAATAATAAGGTCACATGTGTTTTCCGTGTTGTATTTATAAATAAACGTCCTTTACCTATATTACGAGCCGTCCAGTTAATGTAGGCCATATATCCCGGTTAGGAGTACAGCACTATTAACTTATTACGGAGTACAATTTACAAGTACTTTCTTTGTCTATATTACCCGTCAATATTAATACTTTACGTTTTAATTTAAAGTGTGTTTTACGTTTCACATGGAATTAAATACAAGATTATTCGCCAACTTAATTTCCATCGTTTAATGTTTTGTACGGTAATTTCGTTTTTCAAGTAACGGCTCATATATGTATCACTCTTTTTTACTTAACTTTATAACAAGTAACAACTAATGACTGAAAGATCTCAAAATACCAAAGTATAATTTCTAACAATCTCATACTAATAATATGGTATGTGATCTACATCTTTCATCAGTTTGCATGATCATCATCATTTTAATATCTTATTATGCTATTTCAACGTTCGAGCAAATTGAACAATTAGCATGACAGTATCTCAAAATTATAATACTTGTTTTAGGCTATTGTTTTCCGTCCCAGTCATTTGTTTGTCTATTTTAATTTATTTTGGGCATTTCAGTCAATTGTTTATTATTTTATTTTTAAAATGTCTTTGATGGACACGTTTAATTTGATCAACTTGTCATTTAATAATTGGTTCCCTACCTTTCCCCTGGACTTTACGACAAAACAAAAGACAAATAAATAACCGAGACGAACTGAGTATTAAAATACAACTAACAACCAAGTCACAGACTTTGGATATTTTGGCAATTAGTGTCGATCACACCGCAATCACCAATCATGATCCAATAAAAAAAAATCAAAAAATAATTAATTTAATTTTCTTTGGTTGGTTGGATTTGTTCTTGGTTTAAAACATTCTTGATTACACTAAACTATAAGATTGAACAGTCGTCGACAATGTCATCCTTAGCTGGACAAAAAGGTGTTGATACAAATACTTGGTTATAAACAGATATGACAAGATGATGAGTAGGATTATCCTTTTCTAATTTGGATATATTTAACATTATGAAATGGATTAATACAATTTATTTATTTGTTGACAAATAACCAAGTCAGCATCCGACTCTGCCTAATTCAAAAGGATATAATCAAAAGGATATAATGCTAATTATGTGGCGATTATAGATATAGATCAATGTTAGATAAGTAGGTAACTAGTATAGATCTCGTACTATAGTACATTATTTGTTGAAAATTGTGTTCGAGAAAATTGTAATTAAAATGTTATCATTAATCATTTTACATTTAATAAATCTACTATTTATAAATTTTGTATTAATATGTTTAGACGATATTTTTTAGATTGATTTATAAAGGGACATTTTGAATAAAATTATTTGCATAGATCTAATTTTACTTTTAATTTAACGTTATAATGTACTAAATATAATATTAGTAAGAGTTGGAAAATAAGGAAATAAATATTGTCAAGTAAAATATCACTTAGGTGAAAAATTTAAGCGGGAGAATTTAGAGATGTGTTAATCTTTTAATATAGAGGGGATGAGGTTATTTGGTCAATGATGGATGAAATGTGTCTAATAATACTATTTATTAAGGGACACCTGATATACAATATTATCTTATACCTTAATCGAGATAAGAATTTATCAACTTTATGTTTTGTTATTTAGGTGACTGGTATATCCGATGTATCGTAATAAGATACTTTGATGGGAATTGAACTCATGTTATGAATACCGTTATTTATGACTTTACCAGATAAGCTAGTTGACAGCTGTACAAATTTTACCGACTTTCTTTAAGGCTCCGTTTGGTAAAACTAACTAAAAAGGTATTTGAAATCTGAAAAGGTAGCTGGAAACTAAAAAACTAACTGATAAAGTAAGTGAAAATTAGGAACTGATATGATAACTGATTATATAAAAAGATGTTTGACAAAGTAACTAAAAATGTATCTGATTTTGTTGAAATTACGTAAAAAGATACGATAATTATTTAGTAGTATAGGTTTAAGGGGTAAAAAAGGAAAATCAAATCAAATAAGGTACCTGAAATCTCAAATGCTACTCTAGGTAGCATTTCATTTCAGCTAACTTATTTGATTAAATAAGCTACTTGCCAAACGCTTACAAAAAAATAAGATACCTGAAATTTTGATCAAATAAACTACTTTGACCAAATCAAGTAGGTGTTTTGCCAAACATAGTCTTAAACCATGGAATTTTATACTAGACCTCACTAAGTTTGGCCGTGCAAAAGTTAATAATCATCAAATGATACGGCTTGACATAATATTATGGCACGGCTAATCATTAACAAATCTCTGCTAAGAATCGAAGGGGTCATTGACTTAACCTATTTATCAAATAATATTGTTGTTTGAATCGCAATCTGGTTTGTAAAATTATATAATTGTATAATTTTGAACCAAAAAAAAAATAATATGGATCAATTGTTACGTAGAGAATGATCCAAAATCAATGATAATAGGATTGTCTAATTTTGTGAGTTTATTTGCTATTTTATACATGTATTTAAAAAAAAGTTATTTGTAGGATGTTACAATACTCGATTTGACCTTCTGATTCAATCCTAACATGCCATCTTTGATATAGAGTAGACCCTAATAATCCAGCTTTAAACGGATAATGACGTCTATAATGAGACGGACTAAATATAATCCAAAAAAAAAAAAAATTGTAGATGGTTATGGCCTTATGGAATGGCTGGAACAGAAGAGGAGGCAGCTAAGAAAAAAGGGTACGTTCCCAAGTAGGCATGTAGTACACGTAACCTGTAGGGACAAATAAACTGGAGCAATAAGATCCTTGTTTCCACGACCTTTCATATAAGCACCCTCCCTTATTAGTTATTACCATTTTATAAGTTGTATTTTTAATATTTTAATCCAAAAAGTGAGATATTAACTAGCTTATTTGCTAATTTAGATAAACATTTTTTGGATAATCCTCTTTTTTAACGATTCAAAGCACGACCCCATCAACCAACCCCTTTCAAATGCGCCTTCTATTGCTTTAATAAATACACAGAAGAGAAACACATCAAAATTGTGAAATTTTGGAAGGGGTTCATCCATACACATTATCAATAAATCAATCTATTATTCTTATCAAAATTACATCTTTATCTTTATTTTTAATTTCAATTTCCTTTTAGCCCCATTTAATTTCTTGTTTCTGGGTATCTTCATCTAATCTAGTTTTTTTAAAAGTAAGTCATCATGTTTTTTTTTTTTTTTTTATCGTTTTTCTGGATTAATTTCATTTTATGTTGGCTTTCATCATGTCCGATTTCGCAAGAATGGCGACCCTGAATCATTTTGGGATTATGGTTCCGATGACGTTTTTGTTGGTCCTATGTAACATGATCATTTGTCAATGATCATAATGCCTGAAATATGATCAAATGATCAATAATCTCCTAATACACAAAGGACATAAATTTTGTTATTCTCGTAAATGTATTAAAATATGAAGAAAATTTGTATCTTTACTAAAATGGAGGACAATTTGTGTTTTGAACAGGACATAAAGATTGAAAATATGGAGGAAATGAGTGCTGTGGTACATAAAAATGTCCCTATACCACCTCCATTGCCATGCCCTGCAACATCTGTCTGTGATAGGAAGATTATGGCTCAGGATAGGTCATGTATGAGAGGCCAGACCTCTGTCAATTCCGGAACAAAGGATATGTGGGAGCGCCTTTTCGATGAAGCTTATCGTGCTGATGTCGTCGTTCATACTGAGGATGGTGGGAAAATTTATGCCCATTCTAGTGTCTTGGTAAGTTATATATTTGTTCAACTTGTTTACTTAAATTTTCGTATATTGGGTGGGGAACCCTATTGGATGTCCTTACGATTTCATATGATGATTCATGTTAGCCGATCCCAAATAATTTTGGGACTAAGGCTCAAAAGAAGTTGTTATTGTTGTTGTTTGCATCATCCATACATAGCTCTAGATCTTATATGAAAAAGTGAGTCTTGTATCATGTGACCAGCCTCACTGGTTTTGTTAAAAATTACAAGGGAGGTCAAATTATGACAATAATAAAATAGAAGTGGCTCCTTAGATCTAGTAGATTTTGAATGAAACAATCAATCTTAGGTCTTTTTAGATGCTAGATTGAAAATCTTAATGTCAAAAAGTATTTGATTTGCGTTGTCCGATGAAATGAGTTGTCTATTATCAGAGCATGTATCTGTAGATCAAAGAGGTTTTGCTATATCCTTGATTGCATTGTCTGATAAAATGAGTTGTCTGATCAGGGTATGACATCTCCTGTCATGAGACAAATGATGAAGCAATCAAAACGCAAAGGCAGAAGACGATCCATCACAATTCGCGGTGTTCCACATGATGCAGTCCGGGTTTTCATTAGATTTCTCTACTCTTCATGGTAATTATCTATTAGAATGGTTGATACTAGTGCAAGGAAATGGATCTGTCAATGTTATACTGACTTTCTGCTGGTAATTGTACAGTTATGACCCGAATGAAATGGAGGAATATATCTTGCACCTTTTGCTATTGTCCCATGTATATGTGGTTCCGCACTTGAAGAAGGAATGTGAGAAACAACTCGAGAATGGCTTGCTCAACATAGACAATGCCATGGATGTTTTCCAGCTTGCTCTTCTATGTGATGCACCACGGCTCAGCCTCATTTGTCACCGTATGATCTTGAACAATTTTAAGGCCGTTTCAGCCACCGAAGGCTGGAAAGTAATGAAGGAAGCACATCCGATTCTTGAAAGAGAGATTCTAGCCACCGTTGCTCAAGCTGATGCGGTGAGGATCTCATCCTTTATTTATTTCCTTGCCATTGATGATGCTATATAGGATGTACCTGTATTTCCGATTGAACTGAGACATCTTTGTTGCAAAAGTCATAGGAGCGTGATACTTGTGACTGATTAGAAAACCGTTAACCATCAAAATTGTCATCGTTACTCCCTTTACACACAAAAAAGAGTCTTCCTTATATTTACTGAAATTGAAGATAGGGTCACCGGTCATCAGTCATCTGATCTAGCATTTTAACAACTGAAATCGAAGTTTTGAAGTTCATGAAATCCTTTGAGGCAGTTTTTCCAATTTCTCGTTTATCAAATTGATTTTCTTATTATCTTTGTTATCTTGCAGAGGCAAAAAGATTTCGAAAGAAAGAGAAACGAGAGGAAAATGTATGTACAATTATACGACGCAATGGAGGCTCTAGTCCACATTTGCAGAGATGGGTGCAAAACAATTGGTCCTCATGATAAGGCACCAAAGGAAGATGAGGCCCCTTGTACTTACTCAGCTTGCAAGGGGTTGGAGCTTTTACTTAGACACTTTGCCGCTTGTAAGCTTAGAGTTTCCGGTGGTTGCGCACAATGCAAGAGGATGGGGCAGCTCCTGGAACTGCACTCTCGCCTCTGTGTCGACTCTGATGCTTGCAGGGTTCCATTATGCAGGTAGCTAACCCTTTGATTCCTTAACTCAGTCTTCACTGTAATTCATTTTGTGCGTTGATTATGTTATATCCGCGACATTGTAATTAACTAGAGCAAATTGTACTTCAGGAACTTTAAAGAGAGGAGCCGAAAGCCGAACAAGAAAGAAGAGATGAGATGGAAAATATTAGCAAAGAAGATATTGAGATCAAAGAGCATTTCGGGAGCGCCATTCTTTTCATTGACAACCACTACGTGACACAGAGCGCATACTCCATAATAGTTTCACCACCTAAGAATTTATGTACTCCTCTAATTTAGCCCGAAATTCATTATTCTTTTCGACATGAACGTCGGTTTCAAGTATGGCGAGGGCACAAATCCTTCATCTTCAAAATGTAAAGAGCTAAGAGCTAGGAGCAGATCAAGAAAGTAATGTAGGTTGGTTTGTTTATTTCGAGTGAACAGAACTTTGTACGTGAGAAAGCCTAAGGCGAATGTTAGAAGAAAAAAAACAAAAGAAAAAAACGAGTTAAAATTATACATTGGTTTTCATTGATTATTTATGAGTTTCTTGATCGAATATGAGGTTGAATGTATTCATAAACATTAATTTCGTACAAAGTATTAATTCAGAATAATAACTTAAGCAATCCAAGTGATAAAGTTCGCTACTTTCAATCCGAAAAAAATTGAAATAATCTAAAACTCGCTAACTCGCTATATGAATTAGGTTCAATTTCAGTTGAGTTTAATTGTGCTATTCGGCTATTGTTCAACTTAACTCATTCATCTCAGTTTCAAGTTTCAACCAACCCGAGTCCGATCCATTTTAATTCCTACCTAGCCAACATGCATTCTCCCCATTGGGCTTCACTAGTTCATCTCTGTTCCAAATGAAAAATCATCAAATAAACTACAGGGTATGCTGATTGTTGTATGCTCTTGTCTTAATTGCATTATTGGTCCCTAATAATTCGCTATTCTCGTACTGTTTGTCTTCATCTTCTACGTTGGTTACTGGGATATGTGATTTGACATCACTGTATATGTACATAAATTAACCTGGGTTTGTATGTTTCTGGGTCTCATAATAATTCCAACTGTGAATTGTCACCACAATTGTTTTCAACATTTGCGGCTACTTTCATGATTTTCCTATTATCCCTTGATCATGTTTTTGTTTCGGTGCTTAATTCCGTCATTCAGGCATTTTAACAGTTAATTGGCATGCACAAGGATTGATTATTGGTATGGACTTTGGAGGGAATAAGAATCGGTAAGGCGTGGCAACTACTTCTAATAACAATAACATTACTCCGCTGCCTAGGGCATCCGTAAATGATTGGGTAGAGGGGTGGTATACTGGTATGTACCTGTGTATGCGGCCTTGAGTGACTGTTTTGGGATGACCCATGATGAAATTATGTCAAAAATTGCATCGAATATTTGATAATTGGTATGGAGGGACTAAGAATCAATAGTGCATAATAATTATTTTAGTGCAACAGAGTGCGCAAATGGTGGGGTGAGGCGGTCGGAGGAGGTACACACCTTAAGAGGTGTTTACGGATGAGGATGACCCATACTGAAATACTGACTGTGTAGAGAATTGCATCGAATAATTAATGTTTGTCCATAATTCTAAATACATTGTACAGAATGCAGTCACTCTTGCATCGTGTTATTGAGATATTGGCAGAAAAAATATAACGATATGAGGAGGGGGAGGGGGATGTTAAGCTAGACATTTTACAGGGAATTTGGGGGTAATAACTTCCTTCTATAGATATGTCTACTGACAACTTGACTACAGTATAATTTTCCCGATTGAGCTGAAAAAAAGTGTACCTATGGAGCCTTGTGGATGCTGGGTGTGGTATATTCTTCAATGAACTTGAGTATTCTTGATAACTATGTGCTTGACCAAGTTCCGAAGAGTTTAGTATCTTCTGCCTTTACGTTGCTGCTATGAATGATCCCTTGAAATGCAATAATTGTGATCTCGTTCAAAACTCCGCTTGATAGACATTGTTTCCATTGTTTCATGGGAAAATGCCTTCTCGGACATTGCATCAGCTGAGGAGTCATAGGGAAGCGTGTGTAGGTAACCGGAAAGACCTAGCTGTTCCCATTGCAGAACGTTCGTCCATTTTTCCTACTTCTTTACAAACATTATCCAATATAAAGAGGAAATCTCTTACGATCAAGAAGATCCTTAATGGATGAGCTTCTTCCTTTGCTGTATCACCATGAAAATATTCGGTCACTTCTCGCACATGTGCTAATGTTCTCCTTTCATAAGCCTTGACCCTGGCTATCTGATTTTCGGCTTCTTTAAGAAACATCTTCATGGACACAAAGAATTTGTCGAGGTTATCTGGCTTTTCTTGCTGCAAAACTAGTCTGATTTTCTCAAGTCCCATTTCCAACTTTGACACATAGCTACTTAGGACATCTGAGTCCATCCCAGCTGCACCTTTCACACTACCTAGTTCTCTGCTGAGCCCTGACACGACCTGTAACCCATGCTTTCTGAACTCCTCTTCCTTCTTTGCAGCACTTTGTTGATCTGGAAGAGTCTCAGAATCTATTCCTTCTGCTTTTACGATTTCTTGAACAACAAAGTGGAGCAATGTTGTCTTTCCGTCTGTCCCCTTTATATCTGCTAGTTTTAAGAGTGTGTCAAGTTTAAACGCCTTTGCCTCTCCTCGATTTGTTCCAACATTCATTCTATTCCCTGTTTGAAGAACAGCTTCTAGGAGTTTAAGGAAGAGTCTGCTATTCTTCAATTCTTCACTTGCTATCTGTAGTGAATTTGCCATCCAAATAACAATAAATAAAAAGATTTATCTCGTAAGGATGACAGGATCTTACTTAACTAGTTATATTTCCAGATATATATGCTGTTTAGAACTTTAGTCATTAACTTCAGAGATCTATGTCGCGTTTACCTCAAGGGTATCAAATGATTTTGTAAGGTATTTCACTTCTGCGTCAAAGTTAGCTCTGTATAGCATAGCTTCAACTCGTCTAAAAGCAAATGGTATGTCAAGTATGCCTTTTAGAAATCTCTCTGCAGCACCTAACTTTGAAATGTCACCACTGTAGTCTTTCAGCTTTATTTCTTCTTCCTTCGTTGGTGCCATCTTGACCAATGTCTCGAAGAGCTCTGCACCCAAGCTCTCGGGATCACCTGTTGAAAGAAATGTATGCTTGATTTTTTCTGAAAGAAAGGTATTACTAGATTATGCGTGTAAGATAGTAGTGAAGGAGTATGAGCAAGCCTGTCTCAGTGATTCTTGGTTTAGTTCTCAGCTATGTAGTGTTTGATTGCATTCTATGCCAACTCCCATATGATCTTTAATAATAATTTCTTTTGGCCTCATCCGAAAACGCGCTCTCATTTTACGTGTCATTAACAATGAAGTTTTTTCTACATGGCGCAAATGCTCTGGCTGGCCTTCATTTCAACCAGATTCATTAGCTTTAAGTTAATGGAAACATGTATTGATGAAGGAAAGCTTTTTATAAAGGCTAAGTAGTCAGTTACGGATAACACGGACCTATACTAGGAGGAATGAGCTTCAGAGAGTTTGAGGGGAAGTTTTCAACTCAAACTTCAAATGCTCACCCTGAAACCTCAAGTCGCCATTGTGTCTTATCATAGGACGTCTTAACCATTTTTATTGCTCAAGGTTTCGCCTGACTGGTGTCTTTTATTTGTACTCTATGGGATCTAAAATGAGCTAGGCTAATGTTTTAGTAGTTTCCATGTTAAATGGAAGATAATTCGTTTTTCATGCAAAACTTAGTAACTAACTAACTACGGAGTAGAAATACCCAATTTTCATTCCGCTATGACCCTGCCTGGACTAGTAGCCCTGCAACTGCGACTCTACCCGTCGTGTACCTGGCCTTCTATAAGGAGGATAGATTACCAATACTTTTTTTTTATTTCTTCTGAAATGTATGTCTAGTCTGATAATGCTTTCATATGTACTAGGAGCAAAGACAAGTGAGAGACAACTATATTACTCTCCAACTATTTTTTTTAAAATTGAAATAAATAAAATTTCATACCATCTAAAAGTGCGTCTGCAACTTCATCCTTTGTAACATTCAATGCTCGTAGTAGTATGGCTATGTTTTGCGACTTCTTCGGATCTAACACTCTGTGTTCTTTCTCAGAAGGAGCAACAACTGCCTTCTTAGTTGGCTCTGTCTTTTGATGTGTACCAGAATTGCAGCCAAACAGGCTCTCCATCATGTCCTCATTCAATCTGCAATAAATTGGCAAGGTGATCAAAAACTATACACACAGTTGTATACAGTTCAAATGTTTTTATATAATGGATGGTGAAGCTTACTGAAAGGAGCTTGATTTCAGCTGGTCCCACACAGTAGCTCGATCTGAGGTTGCCCGTACTTTGTCCCAGTGCAGAGGCTTCAACCTTGGTCTTCTGTCATCCATGTCATCCCCATTAGGCCTACCAGAAGAAGTGCATTCATTGCCAACCTCTGTAATTGGTTTAATTGTGTCTCTTTTTGGACTGACTCTTGAATTTGGAGTCTCATATTGTGTCTTGACTGACGCTGGAGAACCCCTTGAAGATTCGTTTGTCACATCACTGCAAGTTTTTCTTGGCGTCGACAATGGTGGTCTAGGCGGTGGTGGGGGAGGTTTTGGTAATGATCTTGGTGGAGGTGGTGGTGGTGGAGGAGGTGGTGGGGTTGGAGCAGGGGGTTTAGATTTCTGATGAGAAGGGCTGCTGCTAATTGCTCTAAGAAGTGCTAAATTAGGTGGTGGTGGTGGGGCTCCAAGTTTGGCTCTTTTGGGCATGTTTGACCTCATTTCTTGCCTCTCTTCTGCTTTCTGTTCCTCCATAGGCGGTGGCGGCTGTGGAGGAGCCACCTTTATTGAGGGGATGATAGCATGCTTGACAACATCAGTCGACGGATCTAAACACCGTGTTCTTGGTGAAGTCCTCTTAGATTGAGGGAAATAATTAGCACTACCACTATTTGTACCATCCCCTCTATAAACAGAGCCCATAGAATTAGTCCAAAATCCATCCTCACCGCTAGCAACGGAACCATTAGGTGTGTAAAATATAGTGTCTCGAGTTTCGTCGTCATCTGATGAAATTGGACTCGAAGAATTGTGATTATGATTCCTGTCAGGCAAACTCCTTGTTGGAGGAGCCTTACTCAATGGTGGCAAAGGTTGCAAGTCAGGACTTGGACGATACCGGTCTGATACGCTCTTCACTGAGCCATTCAGCTTATGATACGGCGATCCATTGGCCGTGCTTTCATCACTGACTGTCGCTGATCTCTGAGCGACAGGCTCAACTGTCCCAATGTAAAGAAAGTTGGAAGGAGGTGGTCTTGGTTCATCTGATATGTATCTTCTTGAGTTACCGTCACCCACAAGTTTCTGTCCCTCAGCGGGATGTTTTATTTTATGCCTGTACAAATAAAACGCCAATGCTGATAGCATTCCCAGTGTGACTATCCCCACTGATACTACAATAGCTACTTTCTTAGTAGGCTTTACGGGTTGCGTTGCAGTGGGTATCGGACCTGACCCTGATCCTGACCCACTAGTCGGTGGGAGTGGTGAAGGCGGAGGCTGAACTGTGTTGGGGCTTGACCCGCCCGCTGGCACTTCCGGAAAGAAGGGCTGGTCTGAGTCAACCCCTGAACTGTCTGCTGCTGGCGAAGATGGCGGTGGCGGTGATGCTGACAATGATGGATCACCATCACTATCGCTGCCACCGCCTCCTGGTGGTGGCGTTGAGCTATCAGGAAACAATGGTTGATGCAGAATTCTTCTGATAGATTCAACACCCAATTGTGCTGAATTTGGGACCGTGAATCTTTCACCATTGGACAAAAGCGATAAGGTTAGCAATATGATGAATATGATGCTCATGTTGTAGTACTTCATTGTGAAGTTGTGTATATTTGTGATAGTATTTCCGTTTGGTTATCGCAATTCATGTCGAAACTCATTAGCATCTTTGTTTGCTTGTATCTAGAGAGAGACACAGATTTGTGAAGGGAATTGTTTAGACTCCAAGATCTGATTGCCCAGATTTCAGAACACTAACAAAAGTGATGTCAGCATGGTAGTTGCTTTGTTTTTTTTTTATTCTTTTTTGTTTTTTGTTTTGTTTTGTGCCGTTATATTAATCCCTGTCTTAATAATTTTAGGAAAATTAATGATCTAAAATGGGAAAAGAAGATGCTTCTGTTCTGAAAGGAGATCTGCAGTAGAGGGATTGATAAGTGGTAAGAGAATCTACTTTAGTAATCAACTTTACTTTTTTTTCCACAAACAACAGTAAAGTAGTAGCCCAAAATGATTTCGAATCGGGTATTATTATAGATCGTCAATATAAGATTAGTAAACAATTGAAAAAAATAAAATAAACTCTCAAGTGTTGCCAGGGTAGTGTTTTACTGCTGATTGCTAAATGTTAAAAAGACTAAAATTTATTCGCTCTTTTATTCTTTATCTTTTGGTCTATTCCTTATGGAAAATCCTTGGGGATGACTCTTAGTTTATATTCTTCTGCTAGAATATTTACCATGGTCGGTCAGTTTATTAGCAGTACGGAGTATGAGTGTTGGCGTCATGGTATGTGTAAACTTGACTTTAAGGATGATCACCTATGGAATAAGGGGGTAGATATTTGCTCCATAGCTCATTTCCACGTTGGAAATAATAATAAATTCTCGTATCGTCGTATTAAGGGAGGAATTCTAAATCAAGTGATGAAGTCGGATTGTGACTTTGAAACTAACATAACTAGCACCATAGCTCATAGTTGTCACAGTGTGTATAATATTTTCAATTCAACCACTTTAAAAAGTTCGTATACTAAATTATACTACTCCCTTGTCCAATATTTTGTTTAGTGTTTTTTTTTAATGAGAGTGTTTTAATTAAAGATAAATACATTGGTGCGCGCCATTGACCTCAACTATTTTACTACCTTGGTTGGTTGATACTTGTGCATCTAGAAGAAGAAAACAAAATTTGGAACCAAGAAATTTATAAATTCTCAAATAAGACCCGTTGATATCTTATGCATTTTATTTATTACTATTATTAAATGAGGTGTATCACTTAGTCTTGTTCTTTTGAACTAAAACAGTCTGAAATAAACTAAACTGAACTGAATTGAATCGGAGTAAGAGTTAATTTGTGAATAGAAAACCTAAACTGAGCTGAATGAAATCGAACTTAACTGAACTAAATCGAGCTAAAATTAAGTAAAAAACAACGGTAATATTATGAAAATGTTGTACAGAAGACAAAAGCGGTGTATGTGATTAGGAGGAAATTTGGCGACGTGCAGCAGGAAGAGTTGTTTAAACAAGTATACCAGAAAAATGGTCCAATCAGCACCAAGTTAGGATCTTAAAATAAATACTACTATAGTATTGAATTAAAAGCCGAGTTGTTAGATGTAGAAGAAATATAGTTTAATTTGATGCACCAAAAAATGTGTAGTAGTGGGAGAAAATACATAGTATGAAGTTTAGGGCAAGTCTGTTTGATGTCCCTTTACATGAAGGGCCCTTATTTAATTGGAATGATATAGAAGTGTATTTGCAAGCTTAGCAAGAAAAGAAAAGAAAAGAAAAGAAAAGAATGGTGTACTGGGTTTTGTCTTTCTTTTGTGTTATGCCTTTCCTTGGGATACCCTTCCTGGTCCAGTCATCTACAGACCACAGACTCATACCTCCCAAGTCACATCCCTACAATTTCGACCACTTTTTCTCTTCATCAAAATTGAACCCCTTATTAAATGGAGGTATTATTTAATGTTTTTGATCTTAAGATAGATATATATTCATCTTAAGAAAGGCCGGTGACACATATTAACGTGGAGAATGTTAAGGTACATGCCTAATAAATGGAAGGACAGTTTGAATTGGCTTTAGTTGTAGGATCCTTAAATCATCATTAATAATGGTGCTGCTGTTTTAATTATCTGATATACCGTACTTTGGAGTAGTGTTTACTGTTTAGCCAATTAAACGTAGAAGTGGTTTAATGTACAGTGTTACATACATGATACATGTAGGCCTGACTTTAATCATTCTAAAGCTTTATACGTCTAAATTTACTCCAACAATGTGTTGTTTATCGTAAGAGTTAACTTTGCTTGTGTGGAAAGGTCTAATTCAATTATGGATGTTTGTTGCCATTTTATGCCAATATTACACATTTCTATGGAACTACTACAAATGAAAAAGTTGGTTACAACTTTAAATAATTAGCAAATCGATCATTTCAACATACTTCACTCATCCAAAATACATTATATTTGTTCCAATGAATAGTTTACATTTCTATTATTTTGTTATGAGAAATAAAATAAATGT